>JAQFVV010000077.1:160000-459728 GCA_028023455.1 Epiperipatus broadwayi
ATCTTTAGTCTAGAAATTTGTGAAAATCCTTCTTTAAAAATAAATTTTTTAACAACAGTCCAAAAGTTGCTTAATTTAGTTGATTTTAAAGAATCAATTTGAGTAGAATAGAAAATCAATTTAGCTTTGACTATATCTTTCTTTATTTCTTTATCAAGAACCTTTAGCTGAATTTTTAAATCTACATTAGCAGGAAACCTTTTGAAAAGCTTGTACAATTTATTCTTACTGTTAACTTTTGATATTAACTCATTTGTAATCCAATCATGTCTCTTCAGATCTTTCTTCTTTATATATTTTATAAAAGAACAATAATCTATAAACTCCTTCATCTTGTCAACAAAGAATGAAAATGCACAATTTACATCATTCAACTCAAAGATTAAATTCCAATCATATTTAGTAATTAAGGATTTCAAACGATCATGAGATAAAAGTTTAAAACACTTTTTACTATGAGAAAAATTCTTTTTAAAAGTAACAACAATTCCTCTGTGATCTGTAAGACACCAATCCAAAAAAGATGTTTTCAAAAGAATATTTTCAGGACATCTAGTAAAGACGTGATCAATAAGTGAAGATGATGAAGATGTAACACGTGTAGGATGAAATAAACATTGAATAAATCCAAAAAGTGACAGCATATTTAAATAATGTTGAGCAGCAACAGAAATTTCACCAGAAATATCAATGTTCAAGTCATCAACAAGAATAATGAATTTATCATTTAATTTAGTAAGCAAATCACCAAGTTCGTCACTAAAGCTTTCAACTGTATGACTGCAAGACCTATACAGAGCAATAAGTGTTAATTTGTCTGAACCTAAAATGAAATTTAAAACAAGACATTCAGAAGAATCAAACACTGCATCAATAGAAGTCACACAAAGCACTGATTTATAATAAACTAAAACTCCACCTGACCTATTATTAATTCTACAAAATAATAATTGATGTATATCCCTCTAACTCATACAGTCCTTTTTCACATTCCTTAATCCAGATCTCAGACAAAATTATAATATCAAATGAATAATCAAGTGAATGTAAAAGAATTAACAACTCATCAAAGTGTTTCCTCACACTACGAATATTTATATGAAAAATCTTAAAATTTTCAATAGCCAAAATCAATATGTAAAAAAAAAATTGCAACATTTCCTAACACAATCTTGAAAATATCATATGTTTTTAAATAATCAATTATATAAAGAAAAATATATACATCAAGCTAATAAAGATATCCCTTATTTTTTATTAATAAAGCATTCAAACTTTATCCATAATAAAAATAATATCTGCTTTCTTTTATTCCCCTCTTTAATATATATAATTTTTTTAAACACATATATATTAAAATCATAATCGATTGTAAAGATGGATCTTACCAATTTACAATATTCACACACACAATCTAGAAGTGCAAGAATGCAGAAATGTGAAAATTATGATTATTTACACTGTATATAAGCATAGTATGTATTTACATAAAAAGCCTCATGATATATATTAGCCTATCATTTTTATTATCTGGGATCTAAATTTAGAGTATAACTAAAGTTTTTCATTAGTTAAAAAAATTAGCAGCCTTAAATTCAGAACTTTTCATGTAACTGATTTATAATCAATTCAACAAACTATCCAATATTTATTGACAAATGGATATAGTATTATTTCAAGACAAATGAAATAAATTTTAAAAATCATAAAATCCTCAACAAATACCAGTTGACAAGCTGATAAGGTCTACTTGATCATTCTCAATACTTCTGGATGTGCAGTTCTTTTACCTCAATCTTTAGAATGCTTTAATGGTTCTACATTAAAAAGTATATATATGCATTTTATTTGTTTATTTATTTTAATTTTGACATGTAATATTTTTAATATTATCATCTTTCAGAATAAAAACTATTTACTTTGTTATGTTTGCTCCATTTTTAGGTTATATTCTTTTTATGAATTTTTTTTTTTTTTAAAAAGATAAAAACAATAAATTACTGCATGATATAATATCACAAAATTTCTCTTAACAGTTAATCTTTGGATTATTAATTAAAGTGAACTGGATATACGTGTGTGTGTGTGTGTTCTTACATAAATGTTAAAATGAAGACTTTCATGAGTAAAGATTTTTCATCTTACATATATGTATATTGTAATGGAAAGTATATTCCATTGTAATTTATTTCAGGTCTTGGCTTATTTTTATCGAAGTCCTGAGTTGGAAGCCAATTGTAATGGAAAGTATATGTATAAAAGAAAATCAACTAACCCAATTGTTGGATGTCAATTGTAATGGACTGGATTCTGATGCTAAACTTTTATTTAACTATCCTATAGATTTGGGCAGCAATTATAATGAACTGCATCTATGTATCAGAAGATAAATTTTAAGCATGAGTAAATATAGTTTAATCATTAATTAACAATTACAATATTACCTATCCGACTAACTGTACATATAATATGCGTAAATACCAAAGAGCAATACATTAAATGATTTACTCTCAGGGTTAACTTGACCAGTGAGATTTAATTTCTCACCAAAATATAAATTGGAAACAAAGGGAATTTTATTGAATACAACCTATATTTGCAGATGGGATTATATATAAAACAATATAATAATTAGTGATGGCTTAAATACGTAATTATAAACTTGAATATTGGCAAAACGCAAAACTATTTAAGTAATTCTCAGTCTCAAGCAATACCCACTGACCTTTGTACTGAAAAGATAAAAATAAATATTAAATAAACTTCAAATAAATCACAAAGTCATTTCATATAAAACAAATAGTACATACTTTATTTTAATTTGGTTTGATTTTCTTTTCAAATGGCAATAATTGTCTTAAGCACCTACAATATTTGTTTATCTTTTAAGTTTTCATTTTAATTCAATACTATTTAAATTAACAGTATTTGCTAACAATAGGCATTGTATTTGCATAAGAAACATCTACTATTTAATGCACAGAAAGATGCAATGATGGAGAAATAATGAAAATCATAATAGCTTCTTAAAATAATAATTCAGAATCATCGATACATTCCTTGTTGGATCATTTAACTTATAAAACAAAAATTATAAGTATTCTTTTCCTATTGTGTTGGATATTTATTTCATTCATTTTTGATTAAAACTATATTCCTCTTTTGGACTACAAGTACAAACTCTTTAGATTTATTATTTATAATAGGGCTTCTATTATGGCCCCTAAATTCAATATCTTTCTGTAAATCATCATTAATTCTGAGACTTCAATAAACATTTACCATGGACTATATAACCATTACTATATGAAACTCCTATACATAAAAATATAAAAATGACTCCTATCTCATATGTGAAGAAACATGCATATATAACACAAACATAAAATATCTACAGCATGATCTACCTTCTTAAACATATCTAATGATGAAATTGTGAATTAAATTGTGAAGAGAAATATTAAGTAATGATAAAATTGTAAACACAAATATAATACATTGTGTATATTTATAAATGATTCCTATGAGAACAAACAACAATCAATTTAATTTCCAGCCTAATATTGTGTAAAACAGATATGTATAGTTTGCGTGTACAATGCATTTAAATTAAAACAACAAGTGTTTTAATGACAAATAATATATAATATATAATCATTTATTAATAAATTGAAATTTGAAACCAGTTTATTTATATAATGTACATATATAAGGCATAAGAATTAAAGGACAATAGAAAATTTTTAATAATAACTGACCTCTAGCATTTTTGCTGTTAATACTGATAAATTAAAGATTTAATACAATTTACTTATATTATATACAAATATATTGCATGTGAATCAAAATAAAATAGAAAATTTTATTACTCAATGAAACTTAATATGTTGTTAATTATAATGATTGATTAAAACTTAAAATTAGTTTACATATATATAAATAGTTAAATTTAAAATCAATCGTACAAAAATATATATATATTAAATCAAAAAAAAAAAAATGACCAAATTAATTATCATTTAATCTTCTTTGTTTTCTCTTCATTTAAAGTTCAATAACTATTTAACGCGTCTTTGTCTGTTCCGGTGTGGGTTAAGATAACATGTAAAATAGTTTAAAATGACAAATGTGTGAATTCACGAGCCTTTTTTTTTTTTTAAACAATTGACTCATAGTATTTTTTTTTCCATCCGGATTAGGTTATAATGAATCAGTTAAAATGACAACTGATTTTGAATATTTAGCTAATACTTATATTGGCTTGCTGTATACGAATAGATATTTCATTCCGTTTGTTTTCTACTCCAAATGCCTGCTTGTCACTAATTTGCTTATTTTCTATTAGATGTTAATCATGAAATAGGGTAAGATGGAGGGGTTAAAAATTCCTGAACCGTAATTTATTGTTTAGCCTGCTATAGTAGCAAAATTTTGCTTTCTTTTCTTAATGGCGATTGTCAATCCTTGTTGCCATAGTATTTTTTTCTATGTGTATTGTTTAGCTCAGTCTTTCATGCACTGCTGATATCAATTTCTTTATTACAACATTATTATCGCTTTTTAAATATTAAAATTTTAAAAAAAAATAAAAAAATAAATAAGTACTACACAATAATTTCAAAAACAAAAATATGATGTAAACACATTTAGCAATTTTATATGTCAATATTTTACTCATTGATATTACAAAAAGGCAAGTACTTTAAACACAAACCAATATTTTGGTAAAATCTATATACACATACATATTTATATCATTACTGCCATTTAAATCCCCCAATCATAAACAAATGCACATACAAAAAAAAATAATAATAACAACAATAAACATCACATGACCACCACCTCTTATGCTTGTGTATAACTGTTGTTAAAACAGGCAAAACTCACTATACATATTGCCACACACAGCAAGCTAGAGTAATCAATGGATGTCAGAAGGTTTGTGCATAAAATCCCCTTCTAGTGCCTACTCATCCAATAGCACCAGACTAGTGTGTGACAATATGTATAATGAGTTTTGCCTGTTTTTATAAATAACAACAACATATATATAAACTCCCATATCAAAGACAAATCAAAGATTTTTTTTTTAAAAAAAACAATAATGATGTTATGATGGAAAGAATGGGTCTTTCCAATCTTTACAATATACCCACAGTATTTATTTTGTTTTGTTTTTTAATCTTAAGGAATCAACTTTAATTCTTACCTAGTAAAATCTACCAAATTTATAAAAATTTGAATATCATCAGGGCAAGATGCCTGTAAACCAATAACTGGATCTGAAGATAAAATAGAAGAGTCTTCTTTTGAGGATGATATCTATACAATTAAAAAAAAAAGTTTCAAATAAAATCTACAAATAAAAAAAAAAGTCATAGTAATAGTCAATATATTTATATAATTACATACCTCAGAACTAGATTCAGATATCTTAGTCTGAAGATCCAATTTTTTCAAGATTCTAATAATAGTTTCTACTATACAATCAAAAATCTGTTCTTCCAAAACACGACGTTCACTAAGTGAATATCCCAGCATATTAAATTCCTTGAATTTTTTTAATTTAAAAAAAAGTGACAATTATTTACAATATATTAAATAAATAAAAAGTATGTAAATTAATCATCATATAACTATCTTGGCTTATAGTGATCTGTTTTAGATAATAGAGTTCTTAATCTTCATTCAAGAATCAATATATGCAAGTATTGAAAAATAGATCTCCCTTCTAAAAACGGAACCATTAATATCTATTGAATTACCTCAATGCTTACATTTTTGTTCCTAGAATGTTATATAGAAAAGTTACATAAATGTATATCTCTTAAAATTATGATATTTTCCTCACTTTACTGTTTTATCATCAACACTATATTATAGCTAAATATATATTTACTGACAAATAACAGAATTATTAGGTAAACAGAATATAAACTATATAAAAAATTTCCATGTTCTAATCTACATTTGAATACCAAGTTAAAAGATATATTAGACAGATGCTACCAATTATGCCCCAATATCCTTCATATCAGATAATGGACCTTACTGGACTTGAAAGTTTCTCATTTGTTCAATATCTTTCTCTGAAACAAGATTTTTTTAATTATCTGGCAATTCAGTGAAGCATTATAAGTTCTTGATAAATTTAAAGTTTCTTATACCAATCAAGTTATTTTTCTTCCTCATTATTAACATCATTATATATCTTCTACTCAAAAACACACTTCATAAACTTATGAGGTCAAATTTTGTATTCTATCTTATTCTCTCTTCTTCAAATCCTGTTAATATTTCAATCCCTTATTTAAAAAGTTTAATAATATTTTTCCTTTTATTTTTTTCTCTTTTTTGTAATCAGTTTATAGTTTTTACTTAATTCATTATATCTCTAAAGCTATAACCAATACCCATCCCCCCAATATAGACCTATTCTCTCCTCTTTTTTGACTTAATTATTTCTAAACTCATCCTTTCAAGATTTTTTTTTTCTAAATTAACTTCTCAAAAGTTCCAGACACTTTTTTCTCTTTATCTAATTTTTTTAAAATATTCTATAAATTAAAAATTTTGTTATTAGGAGCAATTCTCTTCACTTGAGTAATCAATGAATACTAAATGATGCTATTATAAACATATCCAATATTATCACACATATCAGATTACTTCCTTTAGGAACTTTGAAAAATTTGGATTTGAACTTTAAAATTATATTTCTCATTCAGCAAATAACTTTTACACTTTTTTTTTAATATGTCAAGTTAATAATCTCAAATTTAAGACCAAATCATCTATACAGGACAAAAGACAGAAACTAATCTGGGTTGTGGATATAACAACACCACTTTCTAGTATCTACTTATTATTCAAGCTTACAAAAGATGGTTTTAGTCATATAGTGAAAAACTTTTAATTGCATATGTTAATCATAAGCAGAGATAATTAATGTGATTTATGTTACTGTATATCACCCTATCTAAAAAAGTTAAAGTGCTCATAATTATTATAAAATTGAAGACACTAAAACATATAGATATTGTCCTAGTATCAGATCTATAATAGCAATAACTATATCACTTCTTTATCATATGCTTACACAAGTTTCTAAGAACAATTCATACTATTCTAGAACGTATGTAAGCTTGAATATTCAATGGAAAACAGACAATATACCGATATAGAATAAAAGAGAGCCTATAGTTGAATTATAATCAAGGTTCTCTAAAATATATTAATTTCAATTTATTACTTAAACAGTATTCATTCTTTTTTGATTCTTTGTTCAACATTTAGAAATCATATCTTGGAAAAAAATAATTTACACCCTTTGTTTACATATACAAGGAGCTATGTTTAAAGTTTAAATAGTATAGAGTACAATGTGGCTTCTTAATGCAAAGTGTATTAGTTCCAACTATGAATTCTAGATTTCACTGATAAAGGCAAAAGACAGGAATATTCTGGGGATATTATAGCAGTATATAATCTATTTATTGATTGATTATTTAAAATTGCAGTAGATAATACTAGAGTAGAATGAAAAGGACTGCAAATTGGTTTGGATTCAGAATATTAAAGTGTTTTTGAATTTCAGATTATTAGCTAAATAATAAAAGAAAAAATGCTGACTCCAGCATGTGAGATGCATTATGTCTAAGAGGTCCACATGTACTAGTTCCAAAGTTCTTATTGATGAAAGCCAACAACCACAAATTAATTTAGGAATATAGATAAGATAGCATTGAATATGAATATTATAGTACTAACAACCATTGATTATTTGAACTTATATGGTTGTGAAATAGACATGAAAAAAATTGCTCTACATTGTAAGTTAAATTTAAGTAGAAGTAGTCGTGTAATAATTGTTGGTATATAATAAAACTTTAAAAAATATATATTGTAACAGTAAATGGGAGTGAGATGGGAATAAGATAACAACATGGGGAGATGGAAACCATCATCATCCCCATTTTATAAATCAACAAATATAAAATAAATGAATGAGCATGAGAGATCAGCAAAGAATAAGACCAATTATAAGTTCATCCAGCATTAAACAAATAAAATAAAATCATCATCATCATGAATGATCAACAAAGAAAAATCAACAGTCGTCAGAGTCTCATTTCATTAATTAATATTGTAATTCAAAAAATAATAAGAAACTAAATCTTGTGACTGAATTTGAAACAAGTCCACTATAGATAGCACAATTATCTAGCCACTGCCAAACTTGGGGAAGATTATATAAACAATAATTCGGATGCACAGACTTAAGCACTAATCTATCAGAATATAACAATAAAAAACTAATGCTGGCATACAGAAATATATTGATTATCATCAATGCTCTGGCTATCTAGTACTATTAATGTACTGGCCAGGTATAAACTTAATTTTTTGTCTTTTATAGTATCTTTATTTATATAAATTTTAAAAAAATGGGAAAGTATGGAGGTTGTTTATTATATCCATAAAGATATTACAAATGGGAAAGAAAAAGGTGAATATTTCAATGTGTGTGTATGTTTAAAATTAAAAAAATCAGATATATTAATCTTTAACTGAGGTTTAAAATTTATATCTGTGCTAGAGATAATCTCTAGTTTAGAAAATGATTAGTAATAATCATTATTGTATTTATCTGGGGTGGATGGTGGCAAAGTTATGAGTGGAGTGAGTTTGATAATGGTAAATAAAAATGTAACATTAAAAAAAAATATATGCAGTGCATGGACTTTAAAGAATATACCTTTGTACCATCCAGGGTTATTACCTAAATGTCCAAAACACCAACATATACCCTCACATATATATATAAATCAATCATTATGCTCTAATCTAGCTCAATAGGCAAGAACTCTAGGGGCTATAATTGTAAACAATAGAAAATAACCAACATATATTTTAAACCTATTTTAATACGAAATAAATTCTCTGGAATAACTTAAAACAATAAATAAATTTACTAAGTAGAAACAATAATAGTAAAATCAAATTAAAGATCGTTAAGTACCTATAAATAACACCCACTATATAAGTACACAAATGTGCCTTTATAATAATATAAAATTAATATATTTAAATTGTCAATAAACTAATAAAAAAATCAAGGTGATTTTAACATATATGGGTATCCACTCAAATGTGTGCATATGGGCATTTATATCCTAATAATATTTCATTTGTCAATCCACATATCCATATTTTTATATTTTCATAAGATATAATTAATTCAATGTTGAAAAAGTATACATAAAACAATTGTACACATATGTGGATGCTACAAATTTTAATATTATTTTCTTACAAATCAAAGTTTTTAGTACATTATTTTTAATTTTAAATAGAATTTTTTTTTTTAAAAAAAAAACAACATTATCTTTAGGTCCATTTTGGAAAGTTCTTTTAAACTCAGGTTTTGTTTCTTCATTTCCAATACTTAATAAAGATTTTTGGAGTTTCCTTTTCTAATTCAAAAATAAAATAAAAACCAGAATCAATCTTCTGAATCCAAATAGGTCATCTACCCTTATTTTCTTTTTAGATGGATAATTTAGTCAAAACTTATTTACTTTTAAAACTTATAAATTAAACATTTAATTGCAAAGTTAAGTATTTGAAATAATATCACTTTCAATAAATATATATTCTACTCGCCAACTAATATTTGTTTGTGACCTAGATCTCTTGTATGCACTTTATATATATGACCAGAGTAACTTTGTGCTTCTTTGCATATAGATGAATCCGCATCTTTATATATTCATAGTATAGTAATCTTTCAGTTTTCTGGCTAGTACTGGAATCTCTCGGTAAGCTGGCCTAGTATAACCATGTCCATGATAGAGTAGTATACTGATTTGTTGACATTTCCGGGAAAGGTACATCAAGTAAATGTTGGCAATCAGTTTAAATTCATATTATTATATTCTCTTCAGACAGGCAAACAGTCCCGTACATGAATATGAACTATGAACCACAAAAAAACTGGCTCTTACTTCCATGTGAATTCAAACTCATACTTCCATGTGAATTCAAACTCAACTGTCATGACCCTACCAGCAACTAGCTTGTATCCTATATCTGCCTTTTCTTTATAACTTAATGATCTTTTTTCTTTCAAATCCACTTTTTATCATCTATAGTGGAATTTGAAAACACAATAACTAAGTAAGGTTTTTTTTATCTTGATCAAAAAAAAAAACAAGTTAATGACTCTTTTCAATTCACATTAATTGAAACTGAATTTTATCAAAAAAAATTTCTTAGTATTTCAAAAAAAAAGCAGATTATAGAAATTTACAATCAAAGTATATTAGTAATAATAACAAGTCAAATGTCACATGACTTATATATAGCTTGCACTTACAAATATGTAAAATTAAAAGCGTGCTAATAGCTCTAAACAAGCTTTTTTTATTTATGATAAATGCTACTACAAGAGAAGGCATTCAAATCATTTTTATCTTGGATTGTCCCCATCCCCAGACCGGTTTCGACCTATGGGTCTCCTCAGTGAGGAGTTGGGACAAGATTTAAAAAACCAACTCAAGCAAAGCATTTATCTAAAAGTTAATTGTTAGAAGATCTGAAACTTTTAGACATCTACATGTCTTTAAAGTCAGCTCTCCAACTATTTTTTTATTTATCAAAAGTATTTTTAATTAGAAAAAAAATTTCTTACTTAATCTAATTAAAAACAGATAGGGGACTTTTATAATTACAGGTATTATTTATTGTAACATGGAAACAAGCTTGTTTTAGATTTTTTTTTTTTTAATTATTAAAATCAGAATTAAATATATCAATAAAAATCTTTTTTTATAAATTTGATTTAAAATATAATAACTTATAATAATTCTAAATATGTTATTCCAGTGCATATATTTTAAATAAATATCTACAAAAAATTTTGTTTGTGTTCAATTCTACTTTTCCTTTAAATTTTATATATACGTGCACACACACTACTATGTTGTTGTATGCGACAAGACATAACCATTTCAATATATATATATATTATTTTTAAAAATTACAGCTATAATATCACAAAAATATTTACAAAATAATATACATGAATATATTAATCTTAATTCTATTAATGTACCATTTTTATCTGGTTCCACTAAACTGTATTAATTTTATTAAATTATTGTAAAGTACAAAATACAAGAGGGAAATTACAGAATTAATTTTAAAATTAATATAAAGACTTACTAAAATTTTCAACATAGACTTACCTTTACTTTCTCATACTAAAATGCAATTTAATAAATTTTAACAATATTATAAAATTTTCTAAACTAGTTTTGCCATGTAATTCATCTCATACTGATTTGATTATTATTTATAAAATTTATTTTTAAAAAATGTTCTGAAGCCGACAGGTCGTTCAATTAATAAAAATTAAAGTAAAGAACTATGGTCAAATTTTCCTTCAAAAGCATCTAGTAATTCTTTATTTGTTACTACTCACAATTATTTCTTTACTTTGAAAATTCATTTAGACAATTTAAAAACTTCTCTTGCTAGGAGAAAGGGTTTTTTTTATTTTTAAGTTTCTATTTTTTGTTTAACATTACATATAATTAGGTTATGAAATAATTTCAATACTTCTCAACATAACATTAGGAGAAAAATTGAAACAATTAGAAATTTAAAACTAGAAATTAAAATTTTATATAAGGTAAGATATGGGTGTCTGTATAGTGTGACTTTGAATAACCCATTAAACTTTTTTTTTTTTCTATGATAAAAATTATTACAATCTAATATCTTTAATTACTAAATTATGGGTTAATTAATACAAAACAGAAGTGCATTGGGATTTTACACTCGCATGTGTCTTACAATAATGAGCTGTATAGAGGTTGCATCCTTTAGGATGCACTTCTAATCATTTAACTTTAAGTATATTACAATTTAATATCTGTGGTTCATAATCATGCCTGAATATGGTATGCCATCTATTCTAGGTTTGCTATAGAAATCAAATATTACAAGAATGACAATGACAAATCTAATTTATCTTGACTAACTTATACATATGAGCAATAATATGCTCCCTATGCAGATTATTAGATGAACTAGATCTGATGTTCAGATCAATGCTGAACTGAATAATAGTATGGAGGGATGAATTGGTGGTTGTAGCGGAGCTTCAGACACTACAGCGCTAAATTAATTAAATAAGATTTGCAGGACGAATGTGTAATTAGTGATGGGATTCAGTACCAAGTACTCGGTTTCCTTGGACCGTATGGCTTGCTATCATAAAGTAAACCTTAGTTCAGGAAATTAGAGGAGTTTTACAAATTTGTCTCTAGACCCTCAGGTTTCAGGTCTAAAGAGGCTGTCCAAACTAAAATAATGGGATGCGTTTAACTATGAGCCCATCTACAAAGAAACATAGTAAGGCATATTGCACATGTGTGCTTTATAAGAACACATTCTAATGTTTACTAAAATAATATTAATATTACAATTTAACTAATGCGCAAAATACTTTAGTTTCGTCGAAACTACCTTATTCCAGTTCGCTAATTAGCATACTTAAAACATGCTAAGAAAGATTTCATTAAAGTAATCTAGTTTAATGACTAAATCTGGATAGTTTATATAATAAACTAAGGAGAAGAAAAGCATATTTGGGGCTTGATTAATTATTAATAATATGCTTTTATAATCTCATTCTTGCGATTATTTAACTATTCATAATTCATTAACATGCAAACCTTAACAATAAGCTAAAACATAGTAGCTTAACTAAATATACATATATGAGTAAATATCAAACGGAGACTTATGTTTGCTAAAGAAGCAGCATAAAGCAATTACATGAGAGCTTTGAATCATCTCTCTAAAATTACTAATATTATTAATCTCCATTTTGAATTATGGCATATCATAAACCTCAATGAAATAAACAAATAAAATAAAATAGAATAGGTATAACAGCAGATTAGAAAAGTATAGATATAATAACTAAACACAGTTATTATGTTTAAAAGAATTATTAAGTTATAATTATTCATTAAGTAAGCAAGATTGTTACAGTTATTATTATTAATTTAAAAGCTATATTAAATTTATATTACATAGTTTAGTTTAATTTATTGAGAAAATATTTAGAAGTTACAATTTATAAACGTTCAATAATATAGGTAGTTGGAGAAACTTAATTTTAGATTTAATTTTAAAGAACTCTGTGGGAAAAAATATTACCAATCTTCTTCTAGCTGAGTCGTCCAGCAGATAGTGGTACTGTTACTTCTTTAGGTGGGCTGTTCTCCGATGTCTTCTTGGCCAGCTGTTGGTCTCAAAATCCATTCTAATAGACCAGTCTTCCAAAGAAAGACAGCAAGTTTGGTGGCTTCTAGCCACTCATTTCCATTTTTAAAACCAGAGTAGCTCCCGTCAGCTTTGGTGCTAAAATTTGGTTTTTTTTATATTAACTCTTCGATCCCCCCTGCAAAATCCATTTTTAAGTTTTTAATCTTTAAATTTAACATAGTTTTATTACTTTAAAAATTCAGCGTTAAGATTTTAGAAAAGACAAAAGCAAAATTTAATGAATAGTAAAATAGTGCAGGTTGAGTTGTTTTGCTTTGTCCTAAAATTTATTTTAGACTTATTTTAAAATCTGTTCTTGTCCCCACACAAATTAAACCAGGTGCATGTGGCATGATATTTTCCAAGAAATATTCAATCTTTTAAAACATATTTAAGTTGTGTAAACATTCTCTTATATATGTATCTTAGTCACTTCTAGAATTGAAATTATATGTGAGTTTTTTAGCTAAATAATGAATAAATTTATACATTTTCATTTTTATAAATTAAAGATTTATAACTAATAATTTAATTCTAATGTTAATAAATACAGCTTTGCATTACAGCTTCCTTGCATATATATATATATGTCCATACATATATAACTATGCCTACACGATATGCATTTAATTTAAAATATACAAATATACACTATATATGTGTACATACATTAACAAATGTTAATATACATGGATATACGCAGACTTGGATGGATTTAAATACAGTATAAATATTATTATGTAACATAATAGGTGAAATGGGATTCTAGTCAATAAATAGCGTTTCAGTATAAAATTTGGAAAATTTTCAGATAGCTGAGATAAGCAAGCTTAGTATTTTTCAGATAGTCAGCAATTATTAGTTAGTAATTTATGAATGGAAAGTATCAAAAGAAAAATCATGAATATTCTCACTATTAACAAATGACTATCCTGAAGAATAATATCTTCTCCTTTGCAGGTCACCTTTGTAGGGGTTCTAGGGAAGTCTTTTCCAACCACAGGCTTTTTTTCTTTTTTTTTATATACTGAATAGGATTTCTTTAATTCTTATTCCAAAATAAAGATGTGGCCTTTCTTAAAAATTTAATAATTTATACTTTTTTTTAAACAAAAAACATACTCAAGTATTTTCCTTACTTATTATTTTTTATTTTCTAATTTATTAAAAAAGTCTTGCTGTAAAAGAATTTATTTTTTATAATAAAATCTTATAAAATTTTAAAAGATATCTAAAAATGACAAAATATTAAATTATAATTCAAAAATGATCTTTCTGTTCTCTCTTGATTTTTCATTCATAATTTCTTGGAGATCATATATAAAATTTAGATTTATAATCACAATAATAAAAAAAAATTTTAAATATCAATTGTAGTTATTTAAATTTAATATACAAATTTTAAAAAAATCAGAATATATTTAATTTTAACTACATATATATTAGCCAAGTTTTGGAAATTTTTTTTAGGATTCAATATTAAAATGTGTGTGTGTATATATATATATAAGCACATATACATGTAAAATGTATATGTATAATTGAATACTGCAAGTAAATAAGAATTTTCAAGATAACATGTAAATAATAATTCACTAACAGTAAAAATTAATAATAAATAATAATGAACAATATAAAGACAATAGAGAAGTCAAGATGTAATTAATAATATATATATATATATTACAAAGAAATCAAGTCAGATGTCACATGACCTAATTTAACAAGCTTGTATTACAAATGTTATATAATGAGCTTGCAAATAAGCTCTTAACAAGCTTTGCAGAATATCTTCAACCCCAGACCGGTTTCTGCTATTGGCTTTCTCAGTGAGGTGCTAGGATATTCAAGCATTAGATTAGAAATACCAGGCCAGGTTCAGCACTTTATCTAATGAATAGCTATTAAGTAGAAAATCTGAAATTTTCAGACATTCATATGTCTCCCAATCCAGTTATCTATGGGACTGAACCAAGTTCAGATACACCATATGGCTAAAGCTATTAATATATGGTGTATCTAAACTTGTTTCAGTCCCATATGGCTATTTAAATTAACTAGCTAGATTGGAAGACATATGAATGTCTGAAAACTTCCGATTTTCTACTTAATAGTTATCCATTAGATAAAGAGCTGGAATTGGCCTGGTATTTCTAATCTAATGCTTGAATATCCTAGCACCTCACTGAGGAAGTCAGTAGCAGAAACCAGTCTGGGGTTGGGGATATTCTGCAAAGCTTGTTAAGAGCTTATTTGCGAGCTCATTATATAATAACATTTGTAATACAAGCAATTAGGTCATGTGACATCTGACTTGATTTCTTTGTAATTTTATTTTTTGCTATTAAGGCTTTGGCGATTTTATATTGCTAAAGCTATTAATATATAATAATATAGTTTTTCAAAAAAAAGTCTATAAATTTCTAATAATGTCTTTCTATAAATTATGAATATATTTTAATTACATAAATCAAAATTTCATTAAATCAATTAAATTGTCAATAAGTATGAAGAAACAAGTGAATTACTAATAAGAAGTAATCCTATTAAAATGAAACTAATTCTAATAATAAAAAAAATGGTATCGAAAGAAATACATACGCATAGAAAAATTACCAATATACTGTATATTTACGAAAATTTGAATCACTTGAACTCTAGTTTATATATATTGTGCATATAATTTAACTTTCTTACTTTTATCTGAACAATATGCAGAAGCCCTTTCCAAAGAGGAATGTAATCTTCAAATGTTGGTCTTTTGCGATTTGTTTCTAAAAGAGTTATATTTGTTTCTTCATTTTCAAAAGTTAGTGCTGATGAGTGAGAACAGGTTCTAATTATTCCTTGATAAACTTAAATTTAAAAAATTTTAAAATATAATTTATAATTTGTTTATTGAAATAATAATCAGTTCAATATTATATTATTAAAAAACATCAATAAAATATTAACATGATTATTAATTTCATATCTTTCAAAGAATTCTTAAACAAAGATACGATAAAATGAATAAAAATTAAAAATATAACACCCAATTATGAACTTTTTTTTTTATTATAATAAATAATACTCAAATATTTACTAAAGAATAAAATATCATCCAGTGCTAATTTCATGTAATAAATATATGTTGACCAAACAGATTTATTTTCCAATATTTTGCATTTGTAGAAATTATAAGAATTCATTTTTGCTATTATTAATAATAAACTTCAACAAGATATTTTAGAGTAGATAAATTTCTAGAATCTGGTAAAGTGAACCAACATTAATGATTAGAGAAATTTGTAAGAAAATCACTCACTTCCTTCTTCTGTTGATGATAACTATTGATATTTTAACTGAAACGTGTTTCCTCATATAATGTCAAAAATGAAAGAAAACACAATATTCACTTCATTATTTGACAACATTCTCATATGCTTGATCATATGCTTCCAAAAGCAGTTATCTTCACCCTATTAAAGCCATCTACTGTAAACTTCAGTAATTGGTGGATACCAGAGTATATTGTACTTAGGTTTGAAACCTAATTTTTTTTTTAAAAAAATTGCGAATATTAGTTTGAATAATATAAAGGAATAAGTGACAGCTTCTAGATGCATAAGTGGCATTAGTTCCAGATTTGAATCCTAGTTAAATAAATTAGTCTGGAATAGAAATTTTATAGTACTATGCTAAATGGTATCCAATGTTACTCAAATGGATCTAGAATACAGTGAAGATAGCTGTTTTTGTTCATTTCATTATTAGAGCATTATGAATTAAAAGATGTGATGTAATAAAGTTAACAAATGATTACCTATTATAAATAAATTCACAATTTATTGGAACTAAAATTAGCAGAAAGGTAATTGAATTGGTCAAATTTTTGACATCTTTGCAGATGAGGTAGAAAAATGTAAGATACTCAATGAAAGATGATCGCACATTTCCACTGAATCACAACTGATTCTTCTGCAACATGATTGCAGAGGGTTGCAGAGTTTTCAAACACAGTATTACAGGTTTCTGAAAATTGGTGCATTACATGAATAAATTTGAAGACAATTTGCTATAGAAAAAGTAAAAAACGGAAGCCAAAAAGAAATGTAAATTTTTCTTTTTTAAAAAAAAAAATAATAAAATTTTGTTCAATTTTAGGATTTAAAAAATGTACTTAATGATCCTAGAAATAATCTTAAATATATTCTAAATAATAAGCGAGATTTTAACTATCGCAAAATATGATCAGCTTAAAACAATTTTCTGAATCACTACTTATAGACAATATCTACTATACTAATATATTTTCCTATGCAACTTTAAGTTATGTACAGAAAAAACCAAAAAGTTTAGAAACATTAAAATATTTTTTTTAACGAAACAATTTCTCCTATGATTTCAATATCCATGATTTTAATGATCCACAATTTAAAAAAATAAATAAAATATAAAAAATTAGAAATAAATAAAAAATAAATTTTCTATATTTAAATTTGTTTTATTCACAATACAGGTGTGAAATGTTACATATACAGTTCATTATTATCCAGAATTTTGATATCTGTGAAATGGTTTGCAACCAAATATCACAGATATGGAAGATTAATATATTTAAATTATTTGTAGCAAATATCACTAAGAGAAATATTAAATATTTCTCATAAAGTGAGAAATTTTGAGATGAATTGTCTCCAAATAATCATAATAGTACTTTATCATGTTATTTCTAATTACCACTGAATGAAATAACACTATCTTAATGAGTTTAAAATGATTAATGGGAAAAACATCATTTAAAAAATTGACAAATAAATATCCAAAAATAATGGTCTGTCACAACCCAATGCGAATGCCATAAATACACTAAAAGTTATATAAAATTATTATTATTATGGTCAGAAAAACAGTCTATGATTCTATTCTACAAACATGTTTAGTAAGCAGAAATAAATAAGACATTAGATGGTAATTTCCTTACAATAATTTCAATCTCTAGATTACTTCTGGTTATTAGCCTTCATCAGTAAAAAGCAATGGATGAATATTTTAATGTGAATGTTAAATGTAAAATGGGAGACTCGTGATGTTTAGTTTTTGTTAAATAAGAATAATTAAAATAATAATAATATCTATAAAAAATTTAATATGTTATTATTTGTTTAAAAAAAGTTAATGAGATTTAAAACTATTAATAAAAAATACATCATTAAAAAGAATTCAATAAATAAATGATCAAAAGAAAGAATTTTGTTAGAAGCCAATGCAAGTATCATAAATAGTCAAGTTATTACATAATTTAATGTTCTCCAATTTGGTGATATTTTATTAATTTTAAAATAAGACATTAGAAAATGAAACAAACAGAAAAAAATATATTCTTAGAATGACAAAAATATATATATATTTTTTGTTCATAAAAAAGTTTGAGCATAGAAAGTGACAGAGTTAGAGTCATGATCCATGGATCATGAGTTGCATACTCCATCACTTTACCATTGTGCTAAACCATAGTATTTATCCACCAGTCTATTTAAATATTTTTTATTTTATCTCCTTTTCCCATTCATTTGTTCTCCTAAAAAAAATTTTGACATGTTGAAAAGATCACAATAACTACATTTGGACTTTTTTAAAAAAAAAACAACTGCAACAACAACAAAAATTCTTATTGAATTGAATAAACTGAAAAAATTTGACTTTTTATAATTCAAATCTCACTTTTTAGCAGTTTACATTTTTTCAGTTTTTGAGTCAAATTTTTGTCAGAAGTCAAATGGGAATTAGTAATGAAATAAAAACACTGGCAAAGAAATAATGAAAGCATGCAAAAACTCATTACTAGTTATAATAAGAATCTTAATAGAAAATATGGAGAAAAATAGATTATAATATACAACATATAATTATTGAATGTTGTTTTTTTATGTCCTCATGTTTCATAATTTTTTTGGATGACTTTTTTTATATTTCTGGAAAAAATGATATTTTTCCAACTAATGATCTCTGTACAAATAAAAAATAGTAATTGAAATCACATGATATTAAAATCTAAGCATGTATAAGATCAAATGCTATAGGAAAATAAACATAAAATTATGGAATTAAGAATAGAAATATATATTTTTCTAATTGTCATGAAAAGAGAATAACTCTAATGTGGGATTTTAGACTCATTATTATTGTAAGATAGAATGAAGGTTATTTTTTTAATATTTTTCTATTAAAATAAATACAATGTTATGCCTTTTGATGATGCACAGTGCTTATTAAAGTTCAAAATATATTTCAAACCATTAAAATGCTGTAAAAAATTGTATTAGGTTATTATTGATGATGATCACAAGTGTTATTGCTTGATTGTAGTATTCTATTCTAAGATACTTCCATCTATCTATCATCAAAAATATTACCATTCAAATTTTTTTTGAGAATTAGGTCAGTTGTATTATATTAATAAGAAATGTATAATGTATGGGCATAGAATTAATATTTATTTTACAATATTCATCATATCACACAAACAAATCTAGGCTATAATATTTTAAATACTGAATCATCTTAGGATTTTATTTTTGAAGTTAGTTTGGTTATTGTTATTCTACAAATGTGAATACATTAAAAACTATAAAAGTTATACAAATTTCATTGCTAGTTTTCTGCAGTTAATACACTATTAATTAGTAAAATTTATTTCAAAGTTATAATTTATTGTTTTATTTTTCCAATAAATGATTTCAGAAAACTTTATTAAATTTACAAAATAATATTTCCAATTAAATAAAGATATAACTCAATTTTGGTATAATTCAATAATATTATTTTTTATAACATATTTAATTGAATATAAACATTTTTTTTTCTACATGGTTATTCCATAAGATTTTTTCTAAAGCTAGCTGGTGTTTTAAAATATATATTTTATGTAATTCATTTAAAGATGTATAAAAATTCAAAAATCTTTTTGTGATTATCATAGTTTTTTTAATTTGTCTTTTTTTTTTTTTAAATTTATCCTTTTTTTTTTTTTTATATTTCTATTGGGTCATTTTTTCCTTCCTATTAAAAAAAAAGGATTTTAAATTCAGTTGTTTATGTTCAATTTATTTATAAATTTGTATGTTTTACCCTATAATTCTAAATTATCTTTAATTTTTATAATCTTCACAAAAATACTTGCATTTATTTTAATTGATTTGTGGACAAGTGTTTTGCTTTCAAAAACTGATCTTATATATAAGATCATTTGTCCTGAAATATTTAATTTTAATCTCATAAAGACTATGCAGTATTTAAAATCTGGCTAGTATACAAATATTACATTCTATTTCCAAAAATGTCAATAAATAATTGTTTAACTGTCATCTAAGCTTAAAAAATAGATCATTTGTTGACATGGAGAACTGTTTATTCATAACTCTCGGAAGTTTGCTTTACTTCTGTTCAATTTACATATAAATTAAGTAATGCATATTTAATATTATATTTATAAAAAAAATGATTTTATATAAACATCAATGAAATCCTTTTTTGTCATGTAATATTTAATTCTAACCTCATAAAGATTTATACTATATTTAAAATCAGGTTAAAATACAAATATCACTCTTTATTTTCAACAATGTCAATAAATGATTGTTTAATTATCATCTAAACTTAAGAAATAAATGGTCCATCTATTTCTTATATTTAAAGAAGGTGGAATACTGTTTACTCATAGCTCTCAGAAAAACAATTTACTTTCGTTTAATTTATATTTGTAAAGTATTAAAGATTTTAGGACTTCTCATTCGATAATTAATATACAAAATTAACAAAGCGTATGCCACACTTGAATGAGAAGCTATAAAAATACACAGAAATTATTACACGCTAAGCGCTTTCGAGGTCATATGTTTGTATATAATTACACCAATGAAATAAAAATTGTTTTTGTATTTAAAATGTGTATTAACAAAAGATGGAACATTCCTCTTACTTATCTCATTGGTAATAAGTAGCTCAAAATAGCTTCATAATCAACAGTATCACTCTTAGAGAAGCGATGCACAAAAGCAGTCTACATCCTTATAATATATATGACCCATTAAACTAAATTCATCAGATGGTTAGCTGTATTTTAGGGTAATAAACACATTACATGAAGAAAACATACATTCTATGCATGAGATTATAAAAAATACCAAATTTGCAAATCTCAGTTGCAATTTCAATCAAATAAAGTGTTGCAATGCAATAACAATTACATGACCTAAGTTTATTGATCCTACATTAAAATATTTATTACAAATGGTGAAATAAAAATGATCTTTTGGACTAAGATATGTTAAGAATAAATTAATTAGCTATTTAGCATAAAAATTATATATATATAAGTGAATACTTTAATAATCTTTTGACCACCCACTAATTCAATTTTACAATTTTTAAATTTAATTTATAAAAAAAAAAACAATAAAAAATAAACTTTCTAAAAAAATATATAAAATATTAAGTATCTTTAAAAATATATTATAAACTATTAAAAAATATTGGCTGCAGAAAGAAACAAAGTTGGGTAAATTAATTAAAATCCACTCATATGTTCCTCTTATTTCAGTCATTATATTTGTTTATTCATATGGTAAATAAACAAATAAGAGCTATATAAAAAGCACATCAGACAGCATGGTTTTTATCTCAGAATTTAAGATCAACAAATATCATAATCTTTGTTTTCAGTTGCCTGATAGTCCTTAACTGAATCATAAATTGAATTTTCTTGAAGACAGAATGAATATGTGTGTGTGTGAATGATCTTTTTTAGATATTTGTAATCATGACAGACAAAATTAAATTATGATCTTTATTCCCAAGTGGCTATAAAATCATCAGTCAAGACAGCAGTTAGCTGCCCAAAGCAGAGAGCTCTAACAATCCTTGATTGCAAACCTAACTTTCCATTCAATGATGATGTTCTATTTAGCTACCTATAATTCCAGATCAAGTAAATGTTGCCGCAAACTCTCTCTCCCATTGTTAACACAAAGAATGGAAAACAAGCCCTGGAACCATTGATGGAGACCAAAAAGCCAACTGTTTGGAAACTGACAATCATGAAAACCTAGGTAAAGATACTTTTAAATATATTCTGATCACAGTCTAGACTCGTTATTTTAAATGAACTTTCATTAACGGAATATTATAACTATAGCCTAAAATCATTTATATTTTTCTTATGTAAAATTTATTGTTATTTTATATTATATTAAATATATGTGTGTGTAAAAAATTAAATATCAACGTTTGCTTTAATAGTTAGTTTGTCTATTTTCTCTTTCTCACTTGTCACTGTGTTACCAGTGAACTAGTGTAGAGTTATTTTATGTGTTAAGTAAATATGCTGGACCCTGAGACAGAGTGTGAGCATGGAATATTTCAAGCGCTGGATTGTGGGTCTATCATTCAAAACATCCTGATTATATAATTCATGATTGTCTGGTGCCTGAGGTTGATCCTCAAAAACAAATAAAATGCTTTGAATGGCAGGGGTTTGAATCTAGCAATCAAGGAGGATCACGGTCTAGAAATCTGATCATGTTATGCTTTGCATAGCTCAATCTGACCGTGGGTATAGTTGATGGCTTTGCTATCGATGGTATTCTCCCCTCTGCTTGAAGGGCCAGTCCGTTCGTATTAAAAATATAAATTAAAAATTATGTTAAAAGGGATTTAAACCCAATTAAATAATAGCTTTTAAACAGACAGGTTCAAATGTCATCCAACATGGGTGTCAAAGTGCCATAAATTGACCCAGCATAATTAAAGTTAAAAAAAAAAAGTAAGATCGCAATTAGAATTGAAAAAAAAAAGTTTGAAACTAAAATTTAAATTAAATGCTAAATTGCAGGATAAAAGTTGAAATGGGTGAGCAGTGTGAGAAGAGAAATAGACCAAGGCAAACAAGTTGTAATATTGATAAAATAATTAATAAATGTTAAATATAATTAAAAAGGAGAGAGAAAAACGCGGTCAGAAATGATAAATAATTTATTACTGGGGGATTGGAATTGGTCAGACACTTTGTTCGATTTAAAATATTTAGTTGAACACTTCGTTAGATTTAAAAATAGAAAAAATAATGAAAATACAAGTAACGCCTGACAGGTTAGTAATCTTTCATGTGAATGTGGATTGGGTTTGGATTGATAGTCATGGGGAAAGTGTATAGATAAAGATCGGTTGAGGAAGGTATAGTTAGTGTAGGTCATCATGCTGTGTGAAAATAGTACCCGTAATAGACTAAACAGGGAGATAGTTCTCAGAGTGAGGTTCCAGTAGAGAAATTCCTGGGCCCATCCAAATTTCGTTGGGTGAAATAGTCCCAATTTGTATTTAAAATATGGGCACTGGGAACCACCAGTATAAGACGCAAGTCAGTTCTTGGGGGGAAATCCCACACATTATAATATTGTCAATAGCATAAGCCGAATAGGTCAGTCGAGGAATCCTGCCATTCACAGTGACCCCTTTTTTTCACTTTCAAGGATGCAGACCCATTGGAGCAAATCATGGGCTCATCCAAGCGTATGGTAGAAAAACCCAGCATAGAAAGTAAAGTTTTATATATATACATGTAAGTCGGTATAAGCCAGGCGAATCCTGCATCCACCTCATTTAAAACCCTGTACACATCAGAAAGATATATGTTGCTCCTCACGGTTGTCACACAGGACGATTGTTGAAATCAACACTGTACAGCCTGGAAGGAAGAATTGTTTAAGAAAGATCACCCTCATTGCTGTAGACATCGCAGCAGCTCCAAAAACGTATTGAGAAAGGGTAGAAACCTAAATAAAAAGTAGAAGCAGTGATATAAAAACAAATAATCATTAGTAATTAAAGGGGAAAGTATATGGGTCAAAAGAAGCATTTTACTCTCAAACAGAGGGCAGTGTAATGTACTGCTAATGTTTCTTTTTTTTAAAAAAAAAAAAAATATATTATTAGTTTTAAGATTTTTAAAACGAAATTTTGCAAAAATAAAAGTACTGCATCATATTTTTCTTTTAGAATAAAACTTCTTAATAAGAGGGTGGGGGAAATCTAAGGTAGAATTAAAAAAAAAAAATTTAAAACTCTTTTTTTCTTTCTCTCTTTGTAAAGAAAACTTTTATTATGTGTAAAATATGCCAATGTGAAGTCAGACCTAAAATTAGTCGGTAGAAATTAAATGTAAAACTTTCAAAAATGCAATTAATTAGTTTATAAGATTGATGATTATCTTATCGAGATCATTTAGATGAATCTGAATGGATTAAGATTAAGGCAAATGTAAAAATCAATTAAAGAAATGTAAAATTAATTAAAAGTCAGATTCAAGTCGAGATAAAATAAAACAATGAGAGAGTTAAGATATAAAATCTTGGTTATTGTTCCTCAGTCGGGGCTGCAATTTGCTAGATTATTCATTAGTTCGGATTATTATTATTCAGTTCGAACAGAATGCAGAATCCAAACAACTAGAGATTCAGATATTCGGAAACTATAAATGCAATAGTAAACCAGTCAATTACTGATGCAGTCAACATTCATGCAAAAGCCACAGATCTAGCAACACATGTTGCTAGACAACTTTAGGATATTCAGCTGGGCTTCAGGCCCCAAAAACTCTCAACAAAAAGAAAATCAACTGAATCTCATCTGAACCAATGCCCAGAAAAATGCCTAGATTGTAAGTAAACGTTGCTGTAAACTTTCTCTCCCATTGTCAACACAAAAATTGAAAAATAAGCCCTGAAACCATCGATGGGGACCAAAAAGCCAACTGTTTGGAAACTGGCAATCATGAAAACCTAGGTAAAGATACTTTTAAGTATATTCTGATCACAGGCTAGACTCATTATTTTAAATGAACTTTCATTAACGAACTATTATAACTATAGCCTAAAGTCATTTATATTTTTCTTATGTAAAATTTATTGTGTTATTTTATATTATATTAAATATATGTGAGTATAAATAATTAAATATTAATGTTTGCTTTAATAGTTTGTCTATTTTCTCTTTCTCTCTTATCACCAGTAAACTAATGTAGAGTTATTTTATGTGTTAAGTAAATATGCTGGACATGAGACAGAGTGTGAGCTAGTCATGGGATATTTCAAGTGCTGGATTGTGGCTCTGTAATCTGAAGCATGCTAATTATATAATTCATGGTTGGCTGACGCCTGAGGTTGATCCTCAAAACAAATAAAATGCTTTGAATGGCAGGGGTTTGAATCTAACAGTCGAGGTGGGCCACTATCTTGAAATGTAATCGTGTTATGCTTTGCCTAGCTCAATCTGACTGTGGGTATCATTGATGGCTCTGCTATTGATGATATTCTCCCCCCTGCTTGAAGGGCCGGTCCAGTCACGTAATATTAAAAATATAAATTAAAAATTATGTTAAAAGGGATTTAAACCCAGTTAAATAATAGCTTTTAAATGGATCCGGTTCAATATATATATATACACACACTAGTGATTAATATACAACATTTTATACAAATACGGACAGGTCTTCCTTTAACTATATTATGAGCATAACTAAATATTTTTAATGCATACAAATATATATATAATTGCAGATAATTTCATAAATATAAAAATTTAAAATTACCAATTTCTACTAAAAATGATTTTAATATTGTTCCTTTGCTAGTTAAAGCTAGAAAGGCTTTTAAAATTGGTTTTGTACACAAAAATGGCATTCTTTCTTGTTGACTTGGATATGATTCTATAAGAAGAATTATCAATCGTTCCAATGATTTTAAAAAAGCATCAGAAATCTGAAATACAATATAAGAACATATATATACCAAAAAGATTAATAAGATTCGTAAAAACAAATGGAATTAAAAATTATACATTTAATCATTATGATGACTATTGTATACACAAAAGTCAATAGTATGATATAATAATTATTTTATTTTTTTAAAGTATAAAAAAATCATGTTTTAGATTTGGAAATATAATTATAATAAACATAACATGATCACGACTGTATGGAGAATTTTACCTGTTTTTATAATAAACATAACAATTAAATATAATTTTCTGGTAAATATAGAAAAAAAAATTTAAATTTACCATGACTCCTTTAGAGTAAAATAAATTTTTAAAGAGAAAAATATTAAAAAATACAAATTCCACTGAAAAACAATTTTTATCTTATATATTTTTCAAACAATGCAGCACACATTCATTTTAATTTCTTAATCATATGAGTTCAAGCAAAAGAAAAAAGTGTAAATAATTTTGACCTTTAAAAATTAAAAAAATCAGTATTTAATATTGAAGGTGTTTAGAATCTAGCAATTATTTATGAATGTATGCTAGAAAAACAATGCTAGTAAATTAAATTGATACATTATCATTAGATAAATAGAAAACAATAATAATGAACATTGTATTAAGCGTAATGGCTTGCACCAACTTTGAAAAATATATTAGACTTAGCACATGAGTAAAAGGAAAGAGTAAAACATAAGTTTGAGAACATACATTAATACACATTACAATAATTTATTTAATCTTTAATATAATATTAAAGTTATAAATATGGATTAGAGTAATATAATAAATTCTAAACTTAAAAATGCATATTGATAGTTAATAATATATGTGTTTAAAAACAGCAATTATCTATGAATGCTTGCTAATAAAAATAGTGCTTGTAAATTAAATCAGTTTAATTATTTTATAAATATTAACTTTTTTTATTGAGATAAAGCTAAAACGTTTTTTATTTTCATGTTAAAAGTAGACATAAAGAATATAAGTACTGCTTAAAAAAATATATATCTTAGTAATTAACTTTTATTAAGAAATAATAGGCTATCAGATGGTTAGATTAAAAGATGTTTTGCAAGATCTGGTAATTATTCAACTTTATGAGAGGATTAACAACTACAATGATAAATAAATACAAATGATGTGTGAAAAAATTAAGAAAATAATTGAAAAAATACAAAAATAATAATAGTAAATTAAAACGCAATAATGAGAATGAAAATGGTAATTAATAATAAAAATAATAAAAAAAAGCAAGTCATATATAACGTGACATTACTTTTATAAGCTTGTATTTACAAAAATGCAATACAGAGAGTGTACCAATAGCTCAAACAAGCTCTTAATTAATAAGTGTGATATGAGAAAATATTTAAAATCTCTACCCAGAACACCCCCATCTCCAGACAAACTGGTTTCGAGCTTATGGCTCATGTCAGTGGAGAGCTAGAATATTCGGACACTAGATCTAAAATATCAACTCAAAACCCAGGACTTATTTCTTAAGTAATATTTAAGTAGAAACTCTGAAATTTTCGGACATGAAAATGTCTTTAAATCCAGCTATCTAACTTAAATAGCTATATGGGACTGAACTAAATTCAGATCTATCATATTTTAATAGCTTCAGCATAGCCAAAGCCTTAAAGGTAAAATTATAATAATAAAAAAAAGCAAGTCATATATAATGTGACATTACTTTTATAAGCTTGTATTTACAAAAATGCAATACAGAGAGCATACCTATAGCTCAACAAGCTCTTAATTAATAAGTGTGATATGAGAAAATATTTGAATATCTCTACCTAGAACACTCCCATCTCCAGACCAACTGGTTTCGAGCTTATGGCTCATGTCAGTGTAGAACTAGAATATTCAGACACTAGATCTAAAATATCAACTCAAAACCCAGCACTTATTTCATACCTAGTATTTAAGTAGAAACTCTGAAATTTTCAGGCATGAAAATGTCTTTAAATCCAGCTATCTAACTTAAATAGCTATATGAGACTGAACTAAATTCAGATCTACCATATTTTAATAACCTCAGCATAGCCAAAGCCTTAAAGGTAAAATTATAATAATAATAATAATAAAAAAGCAAGTCATATATAACATGACATTACTTTTATAAGCTTGTATTTACAAAAATGCAATACAGAGAGCGTACCAATAGCTCAAACAAGCTCTTAATTAATAAGTGCAGTATGAGAAAATATTTAAAATCTCTACCCAGAACACTCCCATCTCCAGACCAACTGGTTTCGAGCTTATGAATCACATCAGTAAGTTAGATAGCTGGATTTAAAGACATTGTCATGTCCGAAAATTTCAGAGTATCTACTTAAATACTACGTATGAAATAAGTGCTGGGTTTTGAATTGATATTTTAGATCTAGTGTCCGAATATTCTAGCTCTCCACTGATGTGAGCCATAAGCTCGAAACCAGTTGGTCTGGAGATGGGAGTATTCTGGGTAGAGATTTTAAATATTTTCTCATACCGCACTTATTAATTAAGAGCTTGTTTGAGCTATTGGTACGCTCTCTGTATTGCATTATGGTAATTAAGATTGAAGAAAAGAATAGAATAAAAGTAAGTAATATATATATATACGCTGAAGCTATAAACTATGGCTGTATACTTTAACGATATGCTAACCAAAAACAAATGTAAACAAACAAACCCAAAATATAAATAAACAAACAAAAAAAAAACACATTAACATTAATAAATTCAATACATTTTGCAATACTCAAGCAGCTATTTTATGTCTCTGAGCACCATATGCAGACACATTTAAAAAAAAAAATTGTAAATAAATTTTAAATCATGTCAGCAGCCATTTTTTCTGCCTCAGAGCATCATTCATGATCATGTTTATTAATAATAGTTCTTTGGTTTATGTAAACACAAATATTTTATTCTTCTTCTTTTATCCTTTCTGAATTTGATGAGTAGCACTTCATGTAAGAAAATATTTTCTAAGCATAATGCTAAAAGTTTTATAAAACATTAAAATATACTTAAAAGTAAATACTGACTTAAAAACATCAGAATAATTGGAAGTATCATAATTTTTTAATAAAAAGCCTAGTCTATTATGTTTGTATAAGAGAAAAAAGTTATTGAAAAAAAAAAAAATACTCAGAGCATATTTAATTGTGATGAAAGTCAGATATTTCACTATTTACTTTACTTAAAAAATAAAAATGTTTTGTTTTTTTTTATTATTATTTTTTCAGTGAATGAAAAATATATGTAATGTGCCCCCTTAATTTATTATTATTAATTTTTTTTTTTTATTTATACTGTAATTTAATTTATATATGCATTCTAAACATGTAAAAAAGCTTCTGCATTAAATAAACAATACACATTCTATTCTAATCAAAGTTTATCATCAAAACTTCAGTTATTATACATGATGTACGATGTAAGCAAGGGGAGCTTGGAACAAAATATAGCTTTGTAAATTTTTATTATTTTATTATTTAGGATATGTAATTATAAATTTATTAAACACACATTTATTATTTTTTTTAGTAGACAGCTAAATTATTAACAAAATATCATAAAGGAATCTGGCTTTATTAAGTTTACAATTCTGACATTTACGTGATTCATTATTTGTGTTGATGCTGGATTACATTTATGAACCAGATGAAAGCAACAATCATGGATTATCCTGAATCTATTGAATTTCAATAACATCTAGAAAGATCAAATCCAGCTGACTTTATTATTGAATGTGGAGCAAGGAATTTGTTTAGAAACAAGAACTCTATTTTTTATGCCATAATTTTGTATTTTTAAATTTTTGATTTGAATATCCAGGAGATCTTGATTTGGGTCTTAATGGCAAAATTATATCTTGACTTACTGCCAAGTCCAATTTACTTAATAATTTTTTATATATTTTCTATGAGGCAATTTTTCTTCTATTATTTGGTGGAGAAATATATGAATAAGTCATTGCAAAAGAGTAGATTTATGTATAACAATATTTTTCATGGAAATATTTAAATAAATATAAAGATATTTGCTATGGGCACTTTTTTCCAAAATAGAGTGCCAATCAACTAAGAAAGTTATTCTAGAAATTGTTTTAAATCTAACTTTGGATAAATAAAAAAAATAAGTTAAGCTACAATTCAAAGATACTGTAGCATGGGGTAGAATTATATTTCAGTCTATCATTGCAAAAAATTATATTGAAGATTTAGATGAAAAGTTAAACATAATGACTTTGCTAGATTAAAAATACGAGCCTAATTTTTGAAAAAGATTTCCAAAGTTTTCTTATCTTTATTGAGATTTTTTTATTTCACGAAAGAATCTCTAAATAGAATCAAAGCTTTGTCACCAGCATGGATAATTTTCTGCATTCTATATCATTGTAAAAAAAAAAAATAGCGTAGCAGTAGAAATTAAAAGATGTTAAAATACAGACAATTGTTTAAAAAAGAGGATAATGGATTAACATTAAGTTAGAAATGAAAGAATTGATAAAATAATAGGAAAAAACATATATAAAAAACTAAACATTCATCTGTAATGTGAAAACAAATAAAGCTAGAAAAGAGTACTAAAAAATGAAACATAGTAAAACAGAGGTATTACAAACAAAACATATATTTCATTTAATATACAGTATATTAAATAAATAAATTATTTAAGAAAAGCATGATAACAAAAATAAAGGCTTAATTAAAGCAAAAAAGGAGGGATTTTTTTAAAAAAAAATAGGAAAAATAAGTAAGTAAATATTGAGCTGAGTAATTATTAATCTTCTTTAAAATATCACCTTGGATTCATCACAAATTTTGTGAGAGCTTGTTGCAACATTTAAAGATGTAGTAGATGAGCAAAAGCAATATAAATTAAAGTTCCTAAGTCTAAGTGGAGTAAAATAGTTTGCAAATCTTTTTTTTTAAATGATTCCAAATCTGTTGATGCTCCAATAGGCTAAATAATATTTAATGTTTACAAATTTTTATGAATTTATCTAATACCATTTCTTAACTTTTCCAAATAGCATATTTATTGAATAATAGGTTACTTAATGGACCCACATATTCATGTCTCAAATGGTAAAAGTACTATTAATCAGTTCTAATGTCAGAGATTTTCAGAGAAATCTTCGGATAAACTTCTATATGGTATCCATCAGTGGTACCTTTCCCTTTAGATCATTTGATCACTGACCCACCAAAAATAAAAGAGATTTTAATAATAATAATAATAATATTTATTTTTTTAGAGAAAATATGAATATATGACTTTAATTAAAACTAGAAATTTTCATAATTCAAATTATATTAACTTATCTTTGACGAATTATACTGTTCATTAATTATTTTATTTTAAAATGTTTACGATTCAAATCAGAGTGGATTAGAAGAAATTTTCTATTGTAAAAATTATTTTCAATGAAAGCATTAAATTTTTTTATCTAAATAAATATCAAATGACATAGAGCTATTGCACTGAATGTATTGCACATTATTTTCAGGAAATTGATGAGTTGCCACGATGACTATTGAAAGTAAAAGATCTTTTTCAACATTGAAAAGAATTAAAACATTTTTATACAATTCAATGGGACAAAAAGATTATGTGCTCTAGCTATGGTAAGCATCAAGAAATCATTGATAATTTTAAGGAATTGTTAATTGATCATTTGACAATTCAAAAGATCAAAGAATTGAATTGAAATATAACATTTTAAGGTAATAATTTTTTTTCATTACCCACTAATTTTCTACAAAACTGAGACCTCCCCAGAAAGTTTACCACAAGCCACCACTGGTATCCATTATTTTAATCTATATAAGTGGCTAATAGGTTTCTCTGGGCATAATTGCTGAGAGATTCCTGACTCCGTATAAGGAGAAGCCACAGTGCATCACATCACATCACATCTTTCTCCTTACATATAAATTACAAAGTTTGAGCATAAATAATTTGTGTTAGAACTTGTTAATAAACTTAACAGATGATTCCCACATTAAATTTAATTATTGAAATAATAATAAATATTTATCAGAATTTCTCATAAATATTCAAAAAATTAGAGGCTATCCGAATAGAAAGTAATATCTCACAATAGACTCTTTCTACAAACAATTATATAACTGAAAAAAGTTGTTTCCTTAATCTTTTCTTAACTGAATAGCAAAGATTTTTTCTCTTTTCTGAGTAATTGTAATATTTACATAAATGTTCTGAACATTTATACAGAAAAGATAGTCTATATAATTTTAATTTAGCTTTTAATCATGCTTTAGATATATAACATAGCATAATCATAGCATGAATAAAAACCTAAATTTAAAATATATAGACTATCTTTTCAGTATAAATGTCCAGAACATTTATGTGAATATTATTTAATCTTTTCTCCAACCAACTTTAAAAATTCTAATAAAATTGCAAATGCACACAATGAAGACAACACTGACAATCTATTTAATAAAGAGAACCAAATGATCTCTATTTATTTATTTTTGCTAATGTCTTAGAGTTAAACAAAATATTAGTTATACTAATTGCAAAGTATTCTCAGTCAATGTCCCGGTTATTTTCCATTCAAATCTTTGCTTTCTTGAACTTTTCCAATATCATATTACCTTTCTAGACACAATGATAATAAGAAAGACTGAGTAATGAGCACTGATTTTATTTAGAAGTACTATTACAATCATTTTGAGAAACCAGCCATGAGATGACAGAATGAATTTTTTTAATAAGGAATACTAAAAATCTGTAAAAGTTCAATAAAATAAATGATGTCAATTCACTGTAATGTGGAGAAAAATGTTAATCCACATACCCCAAATGGAATAATTTGTTTTCATTACTTTTGCAGTGTCCTCAGCTGTAGCTGAACGATCGCAAATATTAATGCTTAATTATAAATGAGAATCACCGACTAATTTACACTAAATCTTTATTGATACATAATAATTCACAATAACAACAGTTATGATAATTGGTTAACATATATATATACAATATCTGACTGCATTAAAGTTCAAATCCCCTTCTCTGTCTACAGTAATATAAAACGCACAGTACCTTGCCTAGGTGACGAAAATAACCCTCGCAAAAGCCACTTTGGCGTTTAAAATTATATTAAGACCGGTGCGGTCTGCTTTTACTCTAATCGGCTGGATTCATCAACAGGCGCCGAGAACCTGGGATCGCAGTCCGTAAAGCAGCAGCACCCATCAAGAACAAAAGCACAAGGCGCGATATATCTTTTTTTCCCCGCTCTTTTTTATATTGCCACAATTTGAAATCCCACTCTTGTCACTTCTTTTCTGGAGTATTAATACATTTTCTCGCGTGTGTGTAAACGGCTTCATTTGGTATTAATTCCCTTGATAATCCAATCTGTTAACCAACGCCTCTGTAATTACTTTATTTAGTTAATGTAGCCCGATCTAATTACTTTTATTTTCACTTAATTAAATGTGTGCCTTTACTGGCTCTATTTACATATGTATACACCTCCCCTTACTTCAGAAAAGATAGTTGCGTAATGGCACTATATATAGTCTTTTAGTTTGATCGTTCTCCAGATTTTCCGTTTCGGTCTGGCTGTATTGCTTTGTGTTTCATCTGGCTTTGAGTTCGATGCTGTATCATTCTCACTATTCGTTGGTGCTATCTGTATCTCCATTGGTCGCTGTCGTTTCATTTCTGTGGTTTGCTGCTCATTCCACAATAACTCGCTTGTAATGTCAGGTAACGTTTGTATTTCCTCTACAACTCGCTGACGGATGTGGTTTACGTGTCTTCTATAGCTAGTACCATCCTGTAGCCACGAGTACTATTTATTGCAACAGCAGTTTCATAATTATTCCCTCTACCCATTTCTTTTGCAACACATCCCGGACCCAAACTTTATCCCCGATTACGAACTTGTTTACATTTTTGTCATTGTTGTCATTTTCGGCAGCATCTGGTAGTAATAAGTCTAATTTAATACACAGTTTCCTGCCCATTAACAGTTCTGCGGATGATTTCCTGGTGGCCGTTGATGGCGTTGCGTGTTGCCACAGCATCGCTTTATCAATTGCTTGTTGTAAATCCCTATTACTTGATTTCTTTAACGCCTTTTTAATTATTTGGACAGCCTTCTTTGCCAGACCATTCGACTCCGGGTGATATGGTGGTGTACGTATGTGTCTGATGCCATTATCATGAAAATAGCTTTCTATTTCCTTAACTATGAACGCAGTTCCGTTATCAGACACGATGGTTTCCGGTAAACCGTGACACGCAAACACAGCATTTAACGTCTTAACTATTTCAGTAGCAGTTAAATCTTTCACAATTTGGCACTCTGTCCACTTTGAGAAAGCATCTATGACTACGAGCAAGAGTTTTCCATTCACCGGTCCAGCATGGTCTATGTGGACCCTTTGCCATGCTTTTGTCGCGGCTAGCCATGAATTGTATATCTTAGCTCTCATGTTCATTTCTGTTTGACATGCTGAACATTTTTTAATATTTCGCTCTATGTCGACTGTAATTCTTGGCCACCAAACGTAGCTGCGAGCCAGTGTTTTAGCTCGTACAACTCCAGGGTGGCCCTCGTGCAGTAAGTTCAATACTTGCTGTCGGCCTTCTATTGGTATCACGACTTGATCACCCATTATTATGCATCCTTTGCATATAGATAGTTTATTACGATTTGTCCAGAACCCTGGGTTAACATACTGAGGCTTTGAAGATGGCCATCCGTTTTTTATCCATCCCATAAGTATCTGATAGCCCTGATAGGAGCTCGTCCATTTGGCTACGCGTTTGCTATTCAGTATTTCTGAGTTTAGGGTGTCAATATAATTTATTTCTGCCTCCATCGTTGATTGTTCTTGCTTGTCCGGCATTCTTGATAATGCATCAGCATGTGCAATCTCTTTTCCTTTTTTGTATTCTAATATGTAGTCATATGCTGACCTTATGTTTCTCCAGCGCATCATACATGGGCTTAAATGTTCGGGAGCTAAACGATCGTGGCCCAAAATACCCAATAGTAGCTTGTGGTCCGTAATTATGTGGAAATTCCTACCAAACAGGAATTGATGGAATTTTTTCAGGCCGAACATTATAGCCAAAGCCTCCTTGTCAATTTGGCTATAGTTTTTCTCTGCTTTTGAGAGAGTTCTCGATGTGTAAGCAATAGGGCGTTCCCCATTGTGACATGGTGAGATAGCACCGCCCCCACTCCCCACTGATGCGTCAGTTGTTAAGCGTACTTCTAAACTATTATTATAATGCACCAATAGTTTCTCGGACGACAATAAAGTTTTTGTCCGACAGAACGCTTCTTCGTGAATTCTAGACCAATGCCACTTCTGATCTTTTTTTAATAGTTCGTATAATGGCTTAGCTATGCGAGCATTACCTTCCAAGAAGAGCTCAAAAAAATTTATGAGACCTAAGAAAGCCTGTAACTGTTTAATGTTAGTAGGTGGCGATGCATTTTTCACTGCATTTACTTTCTCCGGGGATGGTCTCTTCCCTTTATCAGAAATCAAATGGCCTAGAAACGTCAATTCTTTTGTCATCCACATGCTCTTGCTGGCGTTTAATTTAACCCCAGATTTATTAAGTTTTTCGCATACGATAAATAGTCTGTTGCGCAACATTTCTTGTGATGTCGCCGTGATAAGTATGTCATCGTAATAGGGAATGACCCCTTCCAGACCCTGTAGTAAAACATTGATCCTTGACTGAAATATATTTGGGGCTGTGGATATGCCAAAGGGTAAACGATTGCACATAAATAGACCCATATGGGTCGTTGAAGCCAATATTTCCGCTGATTTTTCGGTAACCTGAATCTGGTGGAAAGCGGAATTAAGGTCCAGCTTCGCAAAATAGGAAGCATTTTGCAGACCGGCCAAAACATCCTTTACATTTGGGACAGGATAAGCTCCCGTTTAAAAATTTATTTACCGTTATTCGGTAATCTCCGCATAATCTAATATCCCCGTTAGGCTTAGTTATTACTACTAAAGGCGTGGCCCAATCAGATGTTTCGATGGGCGTCAACACTCCTTTATCCACCAATGACTTTAATTTGTCTTCGACTTTACTTTTTTGCGCAAACGGAATCTTACGCAGTTTACAAACAAGCGGTTGCGCATTTTCCGATAATTCTATTTCTACTGTTTTTGATGCGATCAATCCCAGTTTTTCATTGAACAGATCTGGATATTTATTAACTAGTTCATCTTCCAAAGAGATTTTCTTTATATTAATTTGTATTCCGATCTCACGAAACCATTCCCTCCCTACAATGGGGCTAATTTTACCATTAACAATATATAAAGGTAGATTCGCTTTTTTGCCGTTGTATTTAATTAGCGCTTTAACCTGACCAATTATTTTGAGGGCATTACCAATTATGTCTCTCGCTTTAATATTTGTTTTTTCTAAAACAATGTTTGCCTTATCATATAATTTTTTTCAATCTGACCGTGAAATTATGGAAATTACCGATCCGCTATCAATTTCCATTTCTATTTCTTTACCATAAATTTTAAGTTTAATCATAAACTGACGAATACTTTTAACGTCTAGATTTTTAATCATATGGGTGGTTGCAAATTTCCCTCTCCTATCACGAGGCATGTGGGAGTGTTCTTTTATTTTTCCTTTGTTGTCTTGTCTACAGATGCGTGACAAATGACCTTTTTTGCCGCATTTAAAACACGCTTCTTTCTGCCATTTGCATTCTCTTGAAATATGGCCCATTTTGCCACAACAGAAACATATTATTTTAGCTTTACTAGTATTTGATTTCATTGGGCTTTGCTTTCCTCCGTACGTTTTCAATACCCCCATTTTTGTGGTTTCATCCGATTTACATCTAAAAGCTTGAGCCTGCTCCAATATCAGCTCATACGCTATACCCTTTTTGATGGCCATTTCGTAGGTTAACTCCGTCTCTACTAGCAATTGCTGTCTGAGCCTATCATCAGCCATGCCCCAAAGTAGCTGATCCATTAAAATTTCGTCAACGAAATCATCATAGTTACAATCTTTAGCCAATTCTCTTAAAGCTAGATTATAAGCATTAATTTTCTCGCCGCTAAATTGTTTCCTATTTCAGAGAGTTAATCTAGCTATGTGGCGAGAGGGACAGGGGCTAAACTGATCATCTAACTTCTTGATCACTTCCTCGTACTTGACCTTCTCAGGCAAAGGCACTTCAAAATTTTTATGAATAACCTCAATTACTCTTTTCCCGCCATAACACATTAGGGCCGCTATTTTTCTTTGGTTATCCTCAATGGCGTTCAAAGTAAAGAAATTTTCGATCTGTGTTCTATATAACCGCCATTCGGACGCGTTACTAGCGTCGAATATTCTGCCCTAATGACATAATTTAAGGTTGTTTGAGACTGCGCCAGAAATTTGCAGTGTCCTCAGCTGTAGCTGAACGATTGCAAATATTAATGCTTAATTATAAATGAGAATCACCGACTAATTTACACTAAATCTTTATTGGTACATAATAATTCACAATAACAACAGTTATGATAATTGGTTAACATATATATACACAATATCTGACTGCATTAAAGTTCAAATCCCCTTCTCTGTCTACAGTAATATAAAACGCACAGTCCCTTGCCTAGGTGACGAAAATAACCCTTGCAAGAGCCACTTAGCACGTTTAAAATTATATTAAGACCGGTGCGGTCTGCTTTTACTCTAATCGACCGGATTCCCCACAGGCACCGAGAACCTGGGATCGCAGTCCGTAAAGCAGCAGCACTCATCAAGAACAAAAGCACAAGGCGCGATATATCTTTTTTTCCCCGCTCTTTTTTATATTGCCACAATTTGAAATCCCACTCTCGTCACTTCTTTTCTGGAGTATTAATACATTTTCTCGCGTGTGTGTAAACGGCTTCATTTGGTATTAATTCCCTTGATAATCCAATCTGTTAACCAACGCCTCTGTAATTACTTTATTTAGTTAATGTAGCCCGATCTAATTACTTTTATTTTCACTTAATTAAATGTGTGCCTTTACTGGCTCTATTTACATATGTATACAACAACTTTTAAAAACTTTCTTCCTTCTAAATGAATTTTAAGAATAAATTTTAAAATAACATTAAAGAAAAAATTGAACAATGCAAAATTATATTATAAAATACTATTAAAATATGTGTTACATAAATATTATTTAGAATTTGGAATCAAAAATACATATATGCTTTTTTCCTCATTCTTGGGTATACAGACCTTGTCCATTTCTTTAATAATACTTGCTAAAGCATCAATAAAACTGGACAAATAGTAAATCTTATCTTCATCTGATTGGCTAAAAAAAAAAAAAATAATAACAGTAAGAATAAATTCTGTATTATGTTCTTTACTTTTCATAAAACAATTGTAATAGATATACTAAGCTTTCCTTACTTTGCATCACCAAGCACTTAATATATTTATTACAATAAGAATAAAGCATTTTATTTTATTTTTCTGTCATTATTTGAAAAAAAAAATTTTACAAAGTTTTTTAATATATTGTAATGGGACGTCTAACCATGGTATGCACGAAGATGGATGAGTCCATCCTGATGTGTACAAAGGATGTATATTTATTGTTTACCTTCATGCATAACTTCATACATTAATTTCATACCTAGGGAAGAAGAGAAAGATTTAAACAATAGCTAATTCTACCTTTAGCTTTTCACCTACATATTATAGTTTACTCCCGTTATTTCGGATTTCGGACTCAGGGAGATATATATATGATTCTCAGATTCAGGGAATGTTTGTATCACCAAGTTTATCATATCTGTAATTTAAATAAATGCCTATTAATGAAAGTGGGTATAATATATTATATATATGCAAGTAATGATCATTGTATGTGTATGAGGATATAACTTAGCAAAATTTAATGACAGAAAAATAAACCAAGAAACGTGTTTTAATATTTAAATAAATTTAATAAACATATATACATAAATTAATATTTGGAGTATAAAGTTTATAACAAAATTAAGGAATCTCATTTAGACAACTGTGTTTATCCTTCATTTATGTTTAGTTTATACCAATATTTCTCATCCTGACTCCATGAAAAACAACCACTATATGTCTTGGTTAACATGAACTATCTGATGGTTTAATAGACCCCTTGTTATATACGACACGTATGCGACAAAAAGAAAGTTATAAGTTTAACATATAAAAATTATGCAAAAGAAAAATATTTTAAAAGATATTAATAATTAACATGAATTTTGAAATAAACAATCAACGAATGTGCGTATGTTGTACATATATAAATATGTAGTTGATACATATCCTAGGTAACATCATATTTTATCTTTCATTGGCAATGATCAGATTACTTTATATACTCAAGATTATATCTTATAAACTTTATTTACCCTTAGTACTGAAGTGGTAAATCTGTGGTACATATTTAACTTCACTGCCTGATGACATTACATACCTTTAAAGTAGGGTTTGAATCTGTTTATATGTTTATTTGGTCATCCAGGAATGTTAAGCACGCACATATACACATATCACTTCCACCCTGTTTATTTAAGAAAAGGTTATGTGTAACCAGTTGAATTATTATTTTAGCTTAAGTATATTTTATTTTCAAGCTTGTAAATTCCCTTCATTTAGATAATTGTGTATGTGCGTATATGTATTACAGATATAAAAATAAATACAGTTAATGTAGAGCTAAAGCAATGCCAGAAATTCTAAAAAAATATTATTACAATTTAAAAATGTCATTCTCATTTCAAGTCGAACCAAAAATCATATTTTAAAGTTATTTGCAATTTTAAAATACGTTTAAATAATCTGCTTTCTGGAACGTATTGTTTACATCTTCCAATATTGCTAAATTTCAAGTATAGGAGGAGCAAAAGTTATAGGAACGCACGGAAGGAGTTCAAATCACTCTTCTCTCTGGTATTTGTGTAGAGACTGGTAATAAAATGGACTGTGAGTAAAAGGAATTTGCCTCCCTGATCTTAAATCGTCTCTGTCCTGCCTTCTGCCATGCCATCGCTACTTGAGAACTGTTATGTTTAATTGTAAAGAATATTGGAAGATGCCTACCATTATTTTATTAATATTGTGCCTTGCTAAACTTCGTATACGTTATTATAAGTGGCCACCATAATTTCTAAAGGTAATCCGTTTTGCCGAAGAATGAACTCTTAATTCTCCTCACTTCATTTCTTTCCTAAATCTTAATTGTAATCAGAATGTAATCTTTATTTATTTTGTAACTGATTATAAACTTAATTATCGTTAAATGTATGATTTTCTCTTAAAATTTTAAAACTTGTTTTTTTGAAACGCTAAGCACAGAATTATGTACTGTAAATTTATTATTAGTTTTTTTTTAAGTTTCACACTCTAATTATTTTATTTCATGTGGCAAAACTCATTTTAAACATATATCTTATTAAATTAGTTTTAGTCTGCTAATGTTTTAATCTAGCGAACTTATGTTATTTCAATCATCATTCCGATATTTTGGAATGTTTAAATAGTTTAAACGTAAAATTTTTTCTGAACGCTGTTCGCTCGGTTAAATATTTTGAAATTATGGTTAATGGCGGATTGTTTAAAAATCATATCACTATCGATATTTAAATGCAATTTGTGTTCTTTTAATAAATTTGATTATTAATATACTTTAATAACTATTTATTATTTATACGCCATTAAGAGTTAAATTAATTATAATATATTGTCGTTTAGGAATACTTGGGCTTGTTAAATAGGAAAAATAATATTTTCCCTCTTCTATATTCGACATCCTAAATTTATTAAAGTTATACATACAATGCTGAGTGGGTTATTATTTTATCATGGCGTTACGCATGTTATTATTGCTTTATTTAAGCTTAAATTATTTCATTAGTCATTTAAGACTTAAGCCATATTCGCGTTGCTTACTTATGATAGCATTTTAAAGAATTATATTTTGCTTTATCATATTTACTCATCCGAAATCAGGATTTTCTTCACGTAACTCGTATAGGAATGAGGTTTGGTATAACTGATCTCAGGATAAACATTAGAGTATTAAGGCTCTGCATGTGACACGTTGGAGGGCGTGCCATGGAATCCTTACCACTCATATTTTCGAATATCGCCTTGTGATAAATACAAGCGGAATCATATATGTGATAAAGCCTTCCAGTCCAAAGACGGACATCTTCTCCATTTTAAACGCTGTCATTATAGTTAGCACTGCGAGTTCTTTTATATGTAGTTCTCATTTTATCTATAAGACGTGGCGCAGTGATGTTTATAAACCACTCATTTTATAATTAGTCGAATATTTTAGGATTGTCACAGTAAAGCTAATTTAGGCTAACCCATTCCTCATTTGTACAGGCCCAAATATGCTCATAAACGATAAATTATTAACTATCATATCAAGAGTAAACCTCTCTTTAGAGATGAATTTGTAAACATCCTTATCATTACTTAAAGTAATGATCACCGCATTGATAACATTAATTTATTATTATACTATAACTCATTAGCATACTAAATCAGTTGCTTATATGCAAAGTAATAACCGCATTAAATCTGTGCTATGTTTTCTAATGTAAATTAAATTGTTTATATTTATTAAATTATTATGTTTTAATAATTACTCATGCGTTGTGTCTTACTGACTCTCACTCATTGAATTCCATTAAATATTTATAATAATGTCAGTAATATTTAGAAGTTATAACTGATTACTTCAAATAGATATTTATCTCTGGGTTATTCTGTTCTTGCTCATTCTGGATGGATACTATTTTATAATTCATGTTTCTTTTGCAATGCTAGCTGTGTGCAATTCATTTAAAATTTATAAATTGCCCTTTCACATAAGATATTTGATTGAGCCAAGTTTTAACATTATTTATTTATGCTAATTACCCTGTAGATCTCATGTTTCTCTGCTGTGTCTCTGGGACCAGAATGAATAAAATTTCATGTTATCATCAGAAGTGTTGTTTATAATGTTATAGTTTTAGAGAAGAGCAAATAGGGCAGAATTCATGATTGCTCCTGACCTGTGTATCTCGGGCATGAGTGGATTTAGGGTACTTTTGCTTAGATTCTAAACCTTGTTAAATGAACATACAATTCTGACCGGTACAGGATTTTTTTTTTCTTTCTTGGGCTTGGCGACCCAAACGTTCTGGGCTTGATTAATTAAATCTCACACCCTGTAGACTGCTTATCTTGTTGTTGGCTCAATCATTGAGGCCTCTATTAATTAAACCTTACACCATGTAAAGTGCTTATGTTTTGGTGGCTTATATTTTAATGTCTCCAAGATTATCTAAATGTAGGCTCATTAATTAATTTTGTTGGTTAAATACCATAAGCTATATGAGTAAAACAGTATTGTTAGTCAAAATAATTATTTAAAAAGTAATAAGATAGTTAATATATATAAATTAATTATATGTGTAGCTTGTACTATCTCAGTGTATATATATATTATACATTTGTTAATATGTGTTCGTGACAATAAGGAGAAAGAAAATTAAAGTGTTAGAAAGGTAGTAAGAGTAGATTGGAGCAAGGGGTAGAATAGATGAAAGAAATAATTTTTTCTTTGTCAAAATTAAGTAGTGTATATCTCAGTTTTGATATTTAGAAGTATCCAATATCGATATTATGTTAAAAACTTTAATATAAAAGTATTGCTTGCTAGCAAGTATTTAAAATGTTCGTTTCCTATTATTAGTAGCCTCAAAGCAGGTGAAGACCTTCAAATAGAATTCTATGTCAAGCGGTCCGATGTAGTGGACATTACGCTTCAATGACATTGATTCTTAGAGTAACCTCAAAGCAGGTGAAGACCTTTTATGTAATACCAAGCAGCCAGATGCAGTTGGCAAAATGCTTAAATGGTTTACATGTTCTCATGCTAGCAAAAGAAAAGTTGCTTGCTAGTTGATATTTTAAATGTTCGTTTCTTATTATTAGAGTAACCTCGAAGCAGGTGAAGACCTTTTATGTAACACCAAGCAGCCAGATGTAGTTGGCAAAATGCTTTAATGGTTTACATATTCTTATGCAAGCGAAAGTGAAAGTTGATATCGATAAATATAAATTACTGGGAAGAATATTAATTTTGACATTTTATGATAGCCTCACGCTTCTTGGAAATGATATAGATAATTGAGTTAAATTCCTATATTCAAACTTAGGTTAGTCACGCGTTGTTAGTTTGTAATAAATAATAACTATTCATGAAATAAATTGTTTTATTCTAAATATGTCAATCCATGTTGTATAACTTGCATATTGTCATAATATTTTCTTAGCTTTATTTTGCTGGATTGCAACATAAATCAACTTAAACACTATTTTATGTATACATAAAATTTATTTATGTGAAATAAATTTTATAGCTGTTGCAGATTATTGCAAAGAGATAAATATAAGGATATATCTTGCTGATTTCAAAACAGCATTGAAAATAAAATATATATTTATGTAGTATAATAGTTGTGAATTATTTGATCATTGCAAAAGGAAATTTTGGTATCCATTTCTGTGAGCATGAATAACCTAAATATTATGTAATAAGTCATTAATATTGCCGTGTTGGCATGGCGCCTTGTATTTATACAATTATAAATTTTGCCAACCGGTAAGTTCATGTGTTAACATAACTTACATTGAGTGAGATTCAAACGCAAGCAAATATTTAAAAGAGAGAAAATCATACTTTGCTTTGGCTTTCTGTTATACTTTGTATTATCAATTTACTAATAAAGATTTTTAGTCAATTCCAGGTGCAAAGAGAACAGATGAAAAGTGGCAAAAGAAGTAAAGGCATGGTAATTTTTAAATATATTTTGTTATAGAATTAATAGTTAATAATTTTATAATATATAGCTTAAATGATATAGGCAGATTCAAGTAGTGAGAAGAGTAAGCATAAATAATAAAGTGGTTGGGCATCATATAAGTTAGGCAGGGCAGGAAGAAAGTAGTAGGTATGGTGGAAATGGTAGTATAGAGGCGATTGAAGAAAAGGGATAGGCGAATAATCCATAGCAAATAATAATGAGTCATAGAGTTAGCGATATCAGTAAAATGAAACAATATGAAATAAGTAGTGAAGAATACAGATATGAAGATTCAGAAGAGATTAACAAATTAGAAGATGAGAATGGAAGCAGTAATGGGGAGTTGGAACAAGATTTTTTAGGGGATGCCAATTCAATGGAGGTTCTAAGCCCGGAAATTACTTTCAAGGAGCCAGAGCTTTTATTGGGAGATATAAAGAAGAGACCAGAGGTCATCGACAATAATCAGTTATTTATGATGATGCAGAGCTTATTAAAGGAACAGAAGAAACAAGCGGAAGAATCCCAGAAGAAAATGGAAGGTCTATTAAAGGACCAATCTGAAAAGACTAAAGGTTTATTAAAGGACCAAGCTGAAAAGACGGAGAAAGAAGCTGAAGAACAGAAGAAAGAAGCTGAAGAATTCCGGAAGATGATGCAGGGTTTATTAGAAAGGAAAGCTGAAAAACAACAGAAGATGGAAGAATGGGTTAAACAAATTGATGAGAAAAAAACACTTGCTATAGAAGAAATAAAAGAGGATTATCAACAGATTTATGAGCAATTTCAGCAGTCCGAATCAATATTAAAAGTAGCACAACAGGAGATAACAAAACACGAGGGACAATTAAAAGATATTCAGGTAGCTCAGGGGAAGATAAAAAATCAACTTTATGAGATGAGTGAAAAGGCTAAACATGACTACGAGACATCAGAAAAGGAGATAAATGAAATTAAGAACACACTTCAAGAAACCCAAATGAAAATACAATTGGATCTTAAAGACACTGTGGAAGGTCTCCGCAAGGAATTGGAACAGATCCAATTGGTATCAAAAGGAATATTGGAAGAGCAAGGTGAAGTGAACCGTCCAGTTAAGGCAATGCATCTAGAGCCAGAACATAAGTATCCACCACAGGGAGATTTTAGAAAACAACCGGAAATGGAACTTGGGAATATGATGGTGAGTAGTGAGCCAGTTATTGCAGAGAGGAGTCATGATATAAATAATTGCCCATTTAATATGAGAGGAAATTATAACATGGCAAAATTTATACAAATTCAACATTTTCGTGGAGACCCCGGAGACAGCCCACAAGAGCACTTGGGAAGTCTTAAGGAGCTGTTTTTTTTAATCCTGCCAGTCATGAAGAACAGGTAGCCATTGCGAGCCATTATTTAAAGGGAACAGCAAAGAACTGGTGGAACTCCTTGCAAGAAAAGCCTCGGACCTTTGGGGATTATAGAGCAGCTCTCCTTCAGAGTTATTGGAATGAAGAGCGACAGGATGGCCTTCTGTACACCTTGTCTACAGAAAAATATAAGCCTAGCCCTAGAGAGACTCATACTCAGTTTTTTGTGCGTCAAGTTGCCAGATTTAGGTCTTTAACAGCATTTGCTTATTCCGATGCTCGAATTATTAGGACCATCCGTCATAACATGCCGCCATGGATCCAGAAAATGATGTTAGGAAGCCAGATCACAGATGTGGAACAAATGACACATTTCTTGACCTCTATTGATTATGGTCACCTTACCCCAGAACCACCGGAGAAGTTACGAAGGGTGGATGAGCCCAGAGTCCAGATGATTAGGATGAACAATGAAAGTAGGAATTATAACCGAAGAACTCAACAAAACCAAACTGCGTTAAAAGGAAAGATGTCGGAAAACTTCAAGAGGTCCCGTTAGGCCGTTCCTTTCTGCGGCACCCCAGAGGAAAAAAAGGAACAAATCGACTTATGATAATAACCCCATTACTACACTCATTCACGAAATGGACCAACCAAAGACAAATGGAGTCCAGAACCTATATCCAACTGTAAATGTTAGTGTAGGAACCCATAACATTCTTGCATTATTAGACTCCGGGAGTCAAGTGTCTCTCGTTTCAAAATCATGGTTCATCAGGTACAGTAGCCAAGAGAAAAATATAATGGAACTTCCAACATGCCCTATACACTTAATGCTAGCCAATGGAAAAAAAGTCACCGCTGAAAACCACCAAATTTGGTTAGAGGTGAGGTTATGTGAAGAATTAATAGGATACTCATTTCTGGTTGTTGCTGGACTTATACATGAAATGGTTTTGGGAACTGATTTCTTAACCCAGCAACAATGTATTATAAATTTTCCAGAGAGGATGTGTGTGATAAAGGGCAAACTTGTAAAGTTCAATACAGAAAATGAACCTCCAGCATTGAAGGTGGGATGTTTAACACAACCTGTCGATACTGCATTGATTATGGAAAAGGTTGATGGATCTACTCTAACTGAACTTAAGGATCGAGATAAATTGGCAAAAATCTTAATGGAGAATAGACAAATATTTTCAACTGTTCCAGGAGAAATAAAGGGTTATACACACCGGATTCGTGTTAAGGAAAATTTGTATGTGCAATCTAGAACCTATCCAATTCCGTTCCAGTACCACGAGGAAGTTGAAAAACAAATCCGTCAAATGGTTGAGTGGAATATCATTGAGAGAAGCCCTTCACCATATAATAATCCATTGGTAGTTGTTAAAAAGAAAAATGGTACTCTTCGATTGTGCTTAGATGCCCGGAAATTGAATAGTATGACTATTCCGGAGCGGGACAAACCTCCTTCAGCACAAGAATTATTTGTAAAGTTAGCGGGCAAATGCCTGTTTTCTACTGTAGATCTTACTGCTAGTTATTGGCAAATGGTTTTAGACCCACGAGACCATAAATATACAGCATTCCGTTATAATGGGCAAACTCATGTGTTCAAAAGAGTGCCATTTGGACTTATAAATAGTGGAGCCAGACTTGTGAGATGTCTAAGCCAAGTTTTGTCAGAAGACTTGCAAAAACATTTGGTTTCATATGTTGATGACATCGTGATTGCATCTAAGAATCCATTGGAACATTTAAAATATTTAGAAATGTTTTTTAAGGAGTGTAAAAAAAAGAACATTTCCATAAATTTAAAAAAGAGTTTGTTTGGTCTCAGGGAAATAGCTTTCTTGGGCCATCTAATTGGTGAGCAAGGAATACGAGCACACCCGGATAAAATTAAGGCAATAGAGGATTTTCCACGCCCAACTACTCGCAAACATATTCGATCTTTCTTGGGTTTATGTAATTTCTACCACAAATTTTATCCTGGTTTTGCTCAAGAGAAACATCCAACATGGTAGAGTTACTACGGAAGGGGCAAAAGTGGAATTGGAGCAATGTACATGACCAAGAGTTTTCTAATATTAAAAGGAAGTTTCTTGACACTGTGATACTAGATCATCCTAACTTTAATCGTCCATTCTATGTCCAAACTGACAGCAGTAAGAAAGGTTTGGGAGCTGTACTGTTTCAAGTGGACAAGGAAGGAAAACATGAGGTTTTATATTTTTGTAGCAGAACATTAAAAGGAGCAGAGAATAATTATACTACGACCGAACAAGAAACACTTGCCATTGTTTGGGCATGCCAAAAGTTTCGGCAATTTCTCTTGGGATCTGAAGTTATCATAGTCACGGATCACAAATGTTTGGAATTCTTAAATAAAAGTTTCCTTACAAATGAAAGGCTCATAAGGTGGAGCCTCATTTTACAAAAATTTAACTATAGTATAGTTTATTGCCCAGGCCATGAAAATATAGTGGCAGATATATTAAGCCGGAATCCCATACCAATGTCACTTCAGAATCCGGAACTTGTCGATCGAACTGCTAAGGTAATGATCACAGCTAATGAGATATCCGTTGAGTCTGATCTAAAGAATATAAGATATTGGCAAGAAAGGGATCTCCAATATGGAAATATCATTCGTGCGGTGTTAAGGAAAAGAGAAGAAAATGTTTCCAAACTGAGTGCCAAAAGGATAAGTCGGTATCAAATAAGGGAAGGAATATTACATATTAGGACAAACAAAGAAGACAATCCATGGAAAATCGTGGTACCACACCGCATGAGGAAACAAATTATAAATGCAACTCATCAAAGTCTTGGACATTATGGACCCAGAAAAACAGAAGAGGCAGTGAGACGAAGGTTTTATTGGCCCGGAATGTATGCTCAAATTTTGACCATATTAAGAGGGTGTTCCTTATGTGCAAAATCAAAGCACCTTACGAAATCGTATGCAGGGACAGTCATTCCTATTGTTGCTTCCAAGCCAAATGAATTATTGGCTATAGATCACTACGGTCCTTTGCCCAGATTTAGACGCTTCCAGTATCTATTAGTTACTTATGATGTTTTCTCTAAATATGTTCAAGCATATCCGGTACAACGAGCAGATTCCAGAAATGTGATTCAGGTTTTACAAAACAAACAATTCCCTGAAGTAGGTAAACCTGAAATTTTGCTATCAGACCGTGGTTCCGCATTCACATCCAAAAAGTGGAGAGCCTGGATTCTTCGACAAGGACTAACACATCGTCTCACATCGGTTCAAAACCCCCAATCTAACCCATGCGAGCGTGTAATGAAAGAGATAAACCGACTATTCCGCACCTATACTTCTGAGAATCATAGAGGTTGGGTCAACAATACCAAGAGGATAACAGATTTTATTAACCAATCAGTTAATGAATCAACAGGTTTTACGCCAAGGCGTCTTCACTTTGGCAAACCATGCCCGGAGATTTTCAAATCCTTACCAAATGAGGATGTTTGTATTGATCAAAAATGTGATAAGCAACATGCTCGATCAAGGTTAGCTCATATGGCTAAAATTAGAATTAGGAAGGGGCGTATTCCTCATCATAGATTTTGTGAAGCTGATCAAGTGTGGCTTAAAGTTCCTAAGCGCAGTAATGTCACACGCCAAGAGTTCTACAAATTTTTCCCCTTATATAAAGGTCCTTATATAATTAAGAAGAAATGTGGGGGAAATGCTTTCCTTTTAAGAGAAGGAGAAGTAATTAAAGGCACATACAATGCACGCCAATTAAAGCCATATATACCGCCTGACCCAGGGAAAGAATAGTAAAAAGTGTTTGAGATATTAGGAGGGACCATTGATTCTCAAAAGGACTTAAGAGAATAGGGAGATTCCAATTAGTACATTGTAGTTAAAATTTCATGAAGTGAGACATAAACATAGTAGTGGGAAATAGACAGACTAGTTTGCTATTATTAGTTGACCATGTGTTTCTTTGCCACTTGGAATAACAATTTTTAAAGGTATAAGTAAAATCTTTTTTTTTTTAACAAATTTTTTTTTGTTTGTTCCTCTAATTACAGGAATGTGAAGTGGTAAATCTGTGGTACATATTTAACTTCACTGCCTGATGACATTACATACCTTTAAAGTAGGTTTGAACTTGTTTATATGTTTATTTGGTCATCCAGGAATGTTAAGCACACACATATACACATATCACTTCCACCCTGTTTATTTAAGAAAAGGTTATGTGTAACCAGTTGAATTATTATTTTAGCTTAAGTATATTTTATTTTCAAGCTTGTAAATTCCCTTCACTTAGATAATTGTGTATGTGCGTATATGTATTACAGATATAAAAATAAATACAATTAATGTAGAGCTAAAGCAATGCCAGAAATTCTAAAAAATATTATTACAATTTAAAAATGTCATTCTCATTTCAAGTCAAACCAAAAATCATATTTTAAAGTTATTTGCAATTTTAAAAATACGTTTAAATAATCTGCTTTCTGGAACGTATTGTTTACATCTTCCAATATTGCTAAATTTCAAGTATAGGAGGAGCAGAAGTTCTAGGAATGCACGGAAGGAGTTCAAATCACTCTTCTCTCTGGTATTTGTGTAGAGAGTGGTAATAAAATGGACTGTGAGTAAAAGGAATTTGCCTCCCTGATCTTAAATCGCCTTTGTCCTGCCTTCTGCCATGCCATCGCTACTTGAGAACTGTTATGTTTAATTGTAAAGAATATTGGAAGATGCCTACCATTATTTTATTAATATTGTGCCTTGCTAAACTTCGTATACGTTATTATAAGTGGCCACCATAATTTCTAAAGGTAATCCGTTTTGCCGAAGAATGAACTCTTAATTCTCCTCACTTCATTTCTTTCCTAAATCTTAATTGTAATCAGAATGTAATCTTTATTTATTTTATAACTGATTATAAACTTAATTATCGTTAAATTTATGATTTTCTCTTAAATTTTTAAAACTTGTTTTTTGAAACGCTAAGCACAGAATTATGTACTGTAAATTTATTATTAGTTTTTTTTTTAAGTTTCACACTCTAATTATTTTATTTCATGCGGCAAAACTTATTTTAAATATATATCTTATTAAATTAGTTTTAGTGTGCTAATGTTTTAATCTAGCGAACTTATATTATTTCAATCATCATTCCGATATTTTGGAATGTTTAAATAGTTTAAACGTAAAATTTTTTACTGAATGCTGTTCGCTCGGTTAAATATTTTGAAATTATGGTTAATGGCAGATTGTTTAAAAATCATATCACTATCGATATTTAAATGCAATTTATGTTCTTTTAATAAATTTGATTATTAATATACTTTAATAACTATTTATTATTTATACGCCATTAAGAGTTAAATTAATTATAATATATTGTCGTTTAGGAATACTTGGGCTTGTTAAATAGGAAAAATAATATTTTCCCTCTTCTATATTCGACATCCTAAATTTATTAAAGTTATACATACGATGCTGAGTGGGTTATTATTTTATCATGGCGTTACGCATGCTATTATTGCTTAATTTAAGCTTAAATTATTTCATTAGTCATTTAAGACCTAAGCCATATTCGCATTGCTTACTTATGATAGCATTTTAAAGAATTATATTTTGCTTTATCATATTTACTCATCCGAAATCAGGATTTTCTTCACGTAACTCGTATAGGAATGAGGTTTGGTATAACCGATCTCAGAATAAACATTAGAGTATTAAGGCTCTGCATGTGACACGTTGGAGGGCGTGCCATGGAATCCTTACCACTCATATTTTCGAATATCGCCTTGTATAAATACAAGCGGAATCATATATGTGATAAAGCCTTCCAGTCCAAAGAAGGACATCTTCTCCATTTTAAACGCTGTCATTATAGTTAGCACTGTGAGTTCTTTATATGTAGTTCTCATTTTATCTATAAGACGTGGCGCAGTGATGTTTATAAACCACTCATTTTATAATTAGTCGAATATTTTAGGATTGTCACGGTAAAGCTAATTTAGGCTAACCCATTCCTCATTTGTACAGGCCCAAATATGCTCATAAACGATAAATTATTAACTATCATATCAAGAGTAAACCTCTCTTTAGAGATGAATTTGTAAACGTCCTTATCATTACTTAAAGTAATGATCACCGCATTGATAACATTAATTTATTATTATACTATAACTCATTAGCATACTAAATCAGTTGCTTATATGCAAAGTAATAACCGCATTAAATCTGTGCTATGTTTTCTAATGTAAATTAAATTGTTTATATTTATTAAATTATTATGTTTTAATAATTACTCATGTGTTGTGTCTTACTGACTCTCACTCATTGAATTCCATTAAATATTTATAATAATGTCAGTAATATTTAGAAGTTATAACTGATTACTTCAAATAGATATTTATCTCTGGGTTATTCTGTTCTTGCTCATTCTGGATGGATACTATTTTATAATTCATGTTTCTTTTGCAATGCTAGCTGTGTGCAATTCATTTAAAATTTATAAATTGCCCTTTCATATAAGATATTTGATTGAGCCAAGTTTTAACATTATTTATTTACATTAATTACCCTATAGATCTCGTGTTTCTCTGCTGTGTCTCTGGGACCAGAATGAATAAAATTTCATGTTATCATCAGAAGTGTTGTTTATAATGTTATAGTTTTAGAGAAGAGCAAATAGGGCAGAATTCATGATTGCTCCTGACCTGTGTATCTCGGGCATGAGTGGATTTAGGGTACTTTTGCTTAGATTTTAAACCTTGTTAAATGAACATACAATTCTGACCGGTACACTACTGACCTTATCTTTATTATGAATTTCATAAATTTAATTTAAGTTGTTCAATACTATATTAAAATAAAGAAAATAAATTATTATATTTAACATATGAATAATTAGTTATTAATGATGTCAACTTCACAATTCATGTGGATAATGTTCTGATGGCTTATCTTTATAATCCATGGGAATTCCTTTATGCATAGCTTATAATTCAAATACCTGATGGAAGACTTCGAACTGAAGTTTTGAAGCGAGGATTAAAAGAAAAATTTTATGATAAATCATTCCGTTATCAATCCAGATGTATGGAGATAAGACAATTCCATGTTGGCCTTGTCTTCCACGACAGTTCCCTTCTGCAATTAGCAATGCACGACTGATTTTGTCAATGATATATAAAATCTTTTTAGATAAAATTAATTGGAACAATGTTAATATTTCTTTTGCTATTGCATGTTTTAGTTTTAACTTCCAAAACGAGGAATCAATGATCCCCCCCCCCCTTTTTAGAGATTCGAATGTTTTATTTTGTTTGTGAATTATTACTTTCCAAACTCTTTGTTAAGTTGTTTTAGAAGTGAATGTTTCTTCTTGCTTTCTCGAATTGTAGAAAAAGAATTCTTTAGCAGAACTATGAATTTGAACCGGTTGACATAAACTTTCAAATTTTTCTTTTAAGTTTTTTATGCAGGAAATGGTGGATTTTTTTACTCAGGTAAAAGACTTTTTTTTTTACTCTTTGAACCAAAAAATATCGTTTTTGTATCCTTTTCTATATATCTATCCAGTAAATTTGTGCTATTTTTTTTATTTTATTGTTGACGTCATTTTTGGTTATTGTTAAAATAAAATTATAAAAAAAGGTAATAAAATAAATATTGAGTTTTCTTTATTTTAATATTATATATTGATTATTATTATTTTATTTTATTTTTTTTTTGATTAAGTTTATTCATCTGATCTATTGTACGTCATGATATCCCATTGATTAGTTAGGTTTAACTTTTGTTTTAATGTTTATTTATGTTTGGCTTTAAATTTCAGGTTGTAATTATTAATTAATACAAGTTTATGTGCTCTAACATTACTTGATTCTATTATTTATTAAATAGCATTAATATCATGGTCTTGGATTTGGATTGGGTGTTATGATCTGTGTTGGTTATTGATGGGATGTTGTAGACATCCATCACAATATATTTAATATTTTTATTTTTATAAAAAAAAATGCTTTTTAAAAATTTGATAAATATTTACTCTTTAAAAATCAATCTACTTTGGTTTGGATTTTTTTTTTTTTTTTTGTAAAAGCATTATAAAAGAGCAAGTATTATGCAAATACATTTTTGTAAAATAATTTGTATAGAGCTGTTGACAAGTCTAAATTTTTACACATTGATAGCAAAAAAAAATATTACAAAATCATGTGGTTTTCTTAACAATATAAATTTATGCAAATTTTCACAATGATCAGAATGTTTTAGGATTCATTATAGTTTTTCATATAGCCAATACTAAATTCAGTGGAAACTGATTTTTGAACTTAACTAATTAAAAACATCCCTGATTTTTTATTGAAAAATATAACAATAATGTGTATAAGTGCTTTATTAAAAAAACAGTAAGTATATATTACAAACAATGAAATAAACTTAATTGCTTTAAAAATTTTAGATGAATTACAATATAAAAATCTTAACTGATATGCAATCATATTAATAACTGATGTATATATCTTCCTTATCTTTCTCTTTCTGTTTTTTTAATATAGAAACCAACTATTTACATTTAATTTCTTTTCTATTTTTATCCATTCTTTATCTGAATAAGTATTTTTTTTTTATGAAAATATTCATTGTTATTCTTTTTATCCATATTTGTGTGATCTTTTTTGATTCATCATAACTGATATCCAATATCCTATATAACTATATAACTTTTTTGTGGACATGTCCTTAACAACAAAAAAAACACCATCATATCATCTGATTCAAATCATTTTTTGTAATTATCTTTTTTAATTTTTGATATTGACTTTTCTAAAAATTTCATTTAAGTTCTAAAAAATTTCTTTAACTCGTTTACGATATGAAATTATAGAGTTGCCTGTGATTCCAAATCATAATTTTTTTTTTGAGCTATAGAAATAAAACATAACCGGAGTACATGCTTCAAATCTAATATAAGCATTACATTTCTGTCTTGGGCTGAATTGTAATGTGTCAAAATTAAAAAAAACAAAAGGAACAGAATGAACTTCACAGTTACTGTCAACTATATCATCTTTTATTAATGTTATCAATAAAAAAATCAAATAAAGATTCATATAATATAACTTGTGACTATTTGCTATGTTTGAATGTAATTTTATGTAAAAAAAGGGCTTTTCCATGTTTAACACATCAGTATGCAATATTTAAAGTGCCTACAAAGCTAGCTTATTATATACTGAAAGAGTATTGTATAATCATCCCTCTACTAATATATGGATCCATAATAATAAAACTTTATGAAATCTTATTTTGTGAAATCTAACTATTTGAAGCAGTTTGTTATTTCTAATCATCAATAACTACAATTAATTGAAATAAAATTATCTATTTTATTTATTTTTATAAAATTCAAACAAAACAAAAAAAAGTAATAATAAAATACATCCAATACAATTTTTTTAAGTATGATAATAAATTTTTGCCTTTTAATTTCATACTTTTTTTTTGGGCCAATATATAATAAAAATCTAAAGTAGTCATTTTATTAATAATTAATAATGCAAATATGAAATTCTTCATAAAGTAAAATATCAAAAACTTACTCTAAAAATAAATAATTGCATCTACGCATAATATCTTCAAACATTTTATACACCATACTTTCAGACCAATATTTTTTACATGCCTGAAAATCATAAACAAACATTTTTTAATATATATATAATAATTGAAAATCCATTATAAATAAAATAGACCTATATTTTAAAACTATAAAATTGGGAAGAAAAAATACATGTATAAAATTATCAAATAATTTTATTTTTAAATATAAATTTTATTTACAATAATAAAAAAATAATATTAAACCAATAAAATTCTCGAATCAAAATAAATCAGTGAAAAGCAAAACAAAAAAAAATCATTAATATAAAAATTATCTACCAACAATTTTTAACAAAAGCAAAACATTTAATTTCTGTAAGAATTTATGATGTTAGTGATTAGATCTTTATATGCTATTAATGATTTTATTATTTACTTTCATGCAACATATTGTTTTTTTAATATATCTAGAATGTACATGGAACAATGATAAAGCACTGACATTTAAAAAACTGTAAGAAAAGACAATGCCTATTCTTTATATTATTTTTATACATATTGCTTGACAAGTATCTATTAAGAAGAATCTACAATAGCAAGATAAAATCACTATTATTATTGCTGAATCTATCCAAAAAGAAAATATAATTTCTACTCAATAGTTCTGCCATGGAAAAAAACTAGTTAAAAATTAGAACAATTAAGTCTATCATGTAAAAATTGAATCAGCAGATTCAGTTATTCAGATATGAAATTAATAACTTTATTATATTTTGTAAGTACAGAATTTGCAATATATACGACCAAGGTTAATAGATATATTGACATCTATCTAATCATATACAAGTGCTAAAAAAAAATTCTTATTTCATATGCTGCCGAAAAGTTTTCTTTCAGTTGCTAACTATGTCAGCTCATATAGACATAAATAGATAAATCCCCCCCCCCCACCAGTAGTTTCTTGTTAGGAAAAAATGAAAATCATCAATTAAATAGTGATTGAATAAACTCTTTAAGAAACAAAATAGAAACATGTTTGCTCACATTAATTAGAATGAACAATTTATGGATATTTGCTTAAGGTATGGGGGGGGGGGTATTATTAGTTTTATTTCCAAATGCATGTACATATTAATTTATTTCAGTATTATTTTTTGTTTGTTTGTTTGTTTTTTAATAATTGTGAGTATTATAGATTAAATTTAAATATCTTATTCAATTAATCAAAAATCATGTTAAAATAATCACATCTGGTTTTTAAAAGTTACTAAATTTTAAGAAAGTAAAATATTAGTTGCTTCAGATTAAAAATCTTAAAACTAATATTGCTATCAACTTTCATAAAAGGTTTTCATTTACATATTATTAAATAAATTTGGATCAATCAATAATAACCCATGTACTACAACTATCAAGATTCTTTAACTGTTCCTAAAATTAAACACAATCACTCTGCACATGAACATTTTTACTCAATCTAATCATTTCTACAAAGATCAATAAAGTTAAAAAATACCATAAATCATGTGCCTAACTGATACAAATCTTAAATGCTAAAATTTGATTGCCTTATTAGGACTATTTATTTTAGAGAGTTTATTAACAGGTGCTAAACTTTAAAAATTCATAAACTGCTTCTCAACTAAAATGAAAAAGTTTAAATAACTATAGTTATAATTAAGCATTCATTTAATATAGAGTTGGAAATATAATGATTATATAAAGTCACAATATATTAGAACAAAATAACAGTGCAAACTATATAAACAAAGTATATACTTCATTTATTTGTAATGCAATTTTAATTGAAAACTCTTTGGGACTGAATATACAAATATAATGTATATATTTAACCTAGATGTAATTAAAGGGGATTTGAACCCAGACTTTCAAGCTCCCTACAGTCATCTACTCTATCCAATATAACCAATACACATGACCCACATACATGTGAAAAAGATAAATGACCTCCAATATACATATTTCATGCTGAACAAGCACTCATCAGTTGGTCCGGATCATCATCTCCCATATATATATAATCAATGCTCATTTACATTAAGATAGAAAATCTACACACTTTAATGGACAGGATTCGATCCTCTCCATTCTCCAACTCTTCAGCCATTCATATCACTGAAAATCTAATGATGGAATGCTCAAAGCCCTTGATGATGTCAATATTATAGTCATATCCATCTTAATATAAACTGAGCACTGATTATATATATATATGTGGGAGATGATCCAGACCAACTGATGAGTGCTGGTTCAGCATGAAATATGTCTATTGGAGGTCATTTATCTTTTTCACATGTATGTGGGTCATGTGTATTGGTTATATTGGATAGAGTAGATGACTATAGGGAGTTTGAAAATTTGAGTTCAAACCCCCTTTAATTACATTTAGGTTAAGTATATACATTACATTTGAATTTCAATATTACATATTCAACCTATCTCTCTTCTGTGTATTTAAATGGACATATTAAGGTATTACATATGAGGGATCAGATTGACTTAAAATCAACATGGTTATGATTACAATATTGGCATCATCAAGGAGTTTGAGCATTCCATCATCAGATTTTTGGTGATATGGATAGCTGAAGAATTTGAGAATGGAGAGGACTGAAACTTGTCCATTAAAGTGTGTTGATTTGCTATCTTAATATAAACTGAACACAAATTATAAATATGTGTGAAAGATAATGATCCGGACCAACTGATGAGGGCTGGTTCAACATGAAATACATACATTGGAAATCATTTATCTATTTCACATGCATGTGGTCATGTGTATCAGCTATATTAGTTAGCATGGATGATTATAGGGAGCTTGAAAGTCTGGTTTCAAATCCCCTTTAAACACTATAACAAAACATTTTGTTATGCTCTTAAATTTCAAGAGATTGCAACATACGGTGGCCGTTCGAGGGCGCCACCAAGCATTTCTGCCTAGACCGTATTATAACATCTCCCCAACACTCTACAAGATTTTGGATAAATTTGCCTGTGATTCACAACTCAAATTTAACTCCAACAAATCTCAATCTTGGAAAATTCTATCGGGAAAGTAAGTCTCAACTAGATTTCTAGCTGAGCCCCAGGACTTTCTTGGCTTCCGTATCTCCATGTCTCAAATAGCCATGTCAAAAAAACTACAGAACTCCTTAATCAACTCCACATCCCAGATTATTCAATCCCTTTCCAGGGTGTATCTCTCCATACAGGGAAAAGTAGCGCTACTGAACATGAAAGTCATGTCCAAGATTGCATACTACCTCCCCATCATGACAGCAACAAAAGCCTTTACCAAAAAAATCAATAGTCTATGTGCTAAACTCTTTTGGAAAAACAGTACAACGTCTATAAGCATGACAAGGATGCAATACCATCGCAAATCTAACGGGATGTCCTTTCACTCCATCCCCTCAATTATCTTTCAAAAATCTCACACATTAATTCATAACCTCTTACAAAAACATGATTCCTTCAATATTTCAGAGGCCGTTCAACCGACGGACAGACCTCCTCCTCAAAAATGCTGGCTAGACCAGGTTCTCCAGCTTCTCAATCAATTTACATCTAATTTACAAAATCCATATAATACAAAAATCACCATCTGGGAAGCCCACCATAAAATCAACCCTGAAATCAACTCAATGTTGCCAATGCTTGGCATCACTAATCATAGAATTACTTCAATATTCAAGTTCTTAGCATTAGAGCCTAAATTTTTAAACTACCTAGTAAAAGTAAATCTGGGAGCCATGCATACCAACTGGTTCCTCCACCACAAGAGATTTCTTAACAACATTGACCCTATCTGCCCAATCTGCAAGAGGCATGATGAGACATTTGACCACATAATTCGCTCATGTGGTAGTATCAAATTTTTAATTTTCCAAAACAGTAAAACTGATATTTACAGAATCCTCTCGCTAAAAGAATCTCTACAAAGTAAACAATTTCCAATTATAAGAAATGTCAGTATTTCTCACCCACTCTATCTGGAATGTGAGATGCAAATTAGTATTCACAAATCCTCAACCAGACCCAAACAGTCTATTCATTTCTCTCTTAAACAAAATCAAAAATAAAGACATGATCCTTTCCTCCAAATTTTTATTTGAAGAAACCTGGAATCTATTCCAAATTCCAAAGCCCAATACATTTCCAAATAGCTTATGACAACAATCTATAAACCACAGGATTTATTCCATACCCTGGATTAATATTTTCATAAATCATCGACTACCACCCAGTAGTGACATTATAGACTCTTATTTTGTCAATGTACTATAAAAAATTAATGTATTAAAAAACCAATATTCTCCCTAAATAAAATTCTTTTAAAACTATAATAACGGTTAATTTATTTACGAACGGCAATCACCAAATGCAAACCTTAAAATAATTTCCTTTTTAACGAACCAAAAGATTACAAAATGAAATATAAGAATTAGTTATAATAAATAAAAAGAAATAGATCGACACTCCACTATTGTTGAAATATTTATTATACCTTTATTCTATTTGTTGTTTATTCCCTTCCCTCGCACTTGTCGAATCAACCCCTCCCGATCCTTTTTCTTTCTAAGCAAGAATTAACATGTATCATTCTCAAAGGACCATCCGCCATCACTCTACCTACCAATATTTTCATCAAAAAAAAAACATGGTATATAACTATGAGTGAACTCAAGGGCGATTTACTATAAGAGTGTGTTTGTTAAAAACAAATCCACTCAAACCTCCTCTTTCTAATGTTAAATCTTATCCTCTTAAATTTTACTTGCCTTAGATCGAGTATACAATTTTCTTATTCATATCTATACATTATCAGTACAACAATCACAGAAACCAAAGGTAAGTTTACTTAATAAAACATAACACAAAAATATAATATGGATTAATTTGGATTAGTAAATACATATACTTCAAGACTACATATCCCCCCTTTTCTATTACTGAAACTTTGGGATATTTGAAGTGAAGGTTTTTTTTTTTAATTCTATTACGCAAATGTCTCTTGAAATTATAATAAAAAATCTATTTACCCTGATCGATCAGTGTAGATCCTGTGTGTGTGGAATATTTCACTTTATATTCGTCGTGGTTTGTCCGTGATCTTCTTTCAGTCCATTCTCCCTGACTAGCTCTCTATGTCCGGCATTTACAAGGCAGTTCCAGGTGGTAATAGGAAGAGGTTCCCAGGAGGGAAAGTTCTGTTAGATCTAGCTGCTCAACATTTTCTCCTTGCGCTTTCTTCTTATTTTTTTTAATGTAATTTTACGATTTTTTTATATTGGAGAGTCCGAGCCGAATTGGCTTATAGATTAGGTATTCTTCGACAGAAAAATCCAATTTATTTAAACAAAAGGAAAGTCCATAATTTATAGTTTTTTTTAAAGTCTCAGTTCACACCTTTAATATTCTCTTCTTTTATTTCATATTTTATTTTAAAATCCCAAAGAAACATTCCAATTGATCAGCGTAATACATAGCATAAAAAATACGTTCACTGTCAATGCCCCAACAATAGAATTAATTGCTTTCTTTTCCCTTCTATCTTTAAGAATTTTTAAAGACTAAACAAAAGACAAACTTTTATCAAAAATGCAAGATCTTGATCTAATTTATTTTAACTTCTTAAAACTCCATTTTAAACTTAAGTGTTAATTTATTAATTTTTTTAAAAATTATGTATTATAAAACGATATTTATATTTTAACAAAATATATATGTGTGTATATATATGAGCTGATAGAAAAGTATGTGTTTATTTATTTCTAATAAAACAAGTTTTATTACAATGTATATATTTTATTTTTACAAAATATGTGTGTATATATATGTATGAGTATGAGCTGGCAGAAAATACCAGCTCAACACTTATATTTCAAACTGAGAAAGAATTCTATTCTAATTCACATAAATACTTCCCTTTTATTTCTCCATCACCCAATATTTTATTTAAGTAATACTTTGGGTGCAATTTGAAAATTATAATTGCAGTTTGTAATGTTATAATTGACTATTTATTAGTCAGCATTCAGAACAAGTTATAATAAGGAAATTAATTTAAACTAATTTATATCTACAATTTCAATCTCTGTGATCAAGTTGTAATCTTTAGTGTCTCTATAAATATATTGAACCATAAATAAAAGTGGGATTCCATCTTTATTGTTAAAAGGTTGCCATGAAACAGTTTAAGATTGTTGATTGTTATTGATATTGGAATTATCAAAGTGTTGACTAGTTTTAATGATTACTTATAAATCCATTTAACCTTGAGCAATATTACACTTATATATATAATCAAATTATATCTTGATCTGCATGTTTTAACATACTGTTAAAAAGGCAGACTCAAGAATTATAAGTTCTTGGATTAATTTTTGTCAAGAAAATAAAATAAAAATTCTTAACCTGGTTAAATGAATGGAAAAAAGTTCACCTTGTCACTTTGTTGCCAAAGTCATATAATTTCTTGGACAACAGATGCAGTGAGTTTTTTTTTTTAACATAATTAGATTATTGAATTTCAAAAATCCCACACACGTCACTTTTCAGCAAAAAAACTTTTATTATTGATTACACTTTCGACTGTACCATGCAGTCTTCATCAGACTGCATGGTACAGTCGAAAGTGTAATCAATAATAAAAGTTTTTTTGCTGAAAAGTGACGTGTGTGGGATTTTTGAAATTCAATATTATATATGAAGACAACAAAAACAGAGGAGGAAGAAAAGAATTTAGAAGGACTATATAATATACTATAATTAGATTATCATAAAAAATTACTCCAGATACTGAATAACGTAATAAATAATTCTGAATATTATTTTATGTAATATTTATTTTCTTTTTAAATAGAAACAATCTTTTATTATAGTTGATTTATATTTTAATATGATAACTTTTTAATTACAATTAGACTGGAAATACTCCATTCTAAATGCACTTCTATCATGAAGTGAATTATGACTAAAGATCTATAATAAAACATTGTTTTCATTTTAAAATTAAATCAATCTAAATATTTAATTGTTATAAAAAAATAAATTTATTTGAATTCCACTATCAAAAATTTTAATAATTATATAATATTATTAATTTCTCTTTATTGATACTGTTTGTGGTGAGAGATTATAACATATTAGTTTAATGTAATAAAATTATATATAAGTAGTAATCTTTAATTATACAGACATCCTTAAACAATTCAATATTTAATGTTTATGTATTTTAAATAATTCTTCCAGATTAGTTTTTTTAAAAAAATGATTGTTTTCCCTGTTAAGAACAGATGTTAAAGCAAATTATTCCATTCAAAACATATCCAAAATTTATATATTCTTACCTGCATTTATATATATTATATGTAAAAAAAGATTTACTTGTATCAATATTAACTAAAACAATTTTTTCAAAGCTATGATATGAACATTACTTCTAATAATGACACATCAATGGTATCTCTTCTCATGAAAGATTAGTTTATTGATAACAAATTCTATTCCAATATTTCATATATCAGAGGATCCATAATTTCAGCCTACTGTTCAAAAGCAATATCCATCTTCTTGTATATAGCAAGAGTAATATAATGCTGGAATTTCAGATACATTCTTTCTCTGCGATCATTACAAGTTGGCTGTCCCTTTGGCAAGTTTTTAATACTAGTCACAATAAAACTGAAGTTCTACATTGTCTGTATATTGATGTATTCAAAATATTTAACTATCTCATAAAATTTCTTATAAATTCAATCTAAAAAACATCATAATGATGAAATTCTTTGGAGATACTCATTGTTTAAGTTCACAGGCATGCGATATATTTTCTATTTTATCCTGAAAAATATACTCATTTTACAAAAAAACAAAATAAGTAGAAATTATAAATAACGATTTTTTTTCTATAAGATTATATTAAAGAATGATTCTGAATAGAGTAATTCACTTCATACTCTCACGTAGAAATTCACAATAAAAGTTAATGTTTATCATAGAAATTTGTATGACTTTATAGTGTTAATAAATTAATCCCCCCCCCCCCGGCTTTATTTCGAAGTTTCAATTGGCTAACAGTCTTCTTCAGAGCACCAAACATCACATGATCACCATTTCTTATGCTTGCTCATAACTGTTATCAAAATGGGCAAAACTCTCTCTATAGTAGTGCCACTTAGTGCAAGCCAGAGTAATCAATGGATGCCAGAAGGCTTGTGCATAAAATCCCTGTCTAGTGCCTACTCATCCAATATCCCCAGACTAGTTTCTGGCTTGTGGCCTTTGTCAGATAGGAGTCGTGGATCTGAGAGCACTGCACCTAGATCTTAGGATCTAATGCAACCCTCCAAAATGAGCTTAGATTGAAAATATTATTGTGTTTCCAATTTTATTATCATATGGTGTATTATACTATTTCTGATAATATAATATTTATCTTCTTCAATCATGACAGTTTGTTATTGTATAGAATCTTTTAAATTAACAAAAAAAAAGAGAAAAAAGGAGGATATTTTTTATAATAAGAATGAATAAAAAACATGAGAAGAACTGCTTCTACCTAGTATCCAGGAAAACTTGTATTAATTTTATATAAAAATATTTTAAAACTGTGCTATATATAGAAATCAAATTTTAAACAATTTGATCTTGTTAAATTAAATAAATATTCTTGTATAATTTAAAATTATATGACTTCTAAAACATAAGAATTTTAAAACACATAAAAGAATACAATTGTTATAGTTATTTACATATTACAATATCTAGCACATAATTTACAAAACTAATTTTAAGATGTGAATATTCTGTAGCATACCCTAGGCTTTTAATATTCACTAAGAGAGTAGATTCTAAGAAACTTAAGTACATCTTCTTTACTGTTTCTTTTCTCACTTAAGTTAGTTTCTTTAATCTTTAATATATTTATATTGATATCAGAAAAATTTCCCCTATGCTATACTCCTCTAATGCTATCTTACAGGTTTTGCTTAAAAGGGGGAAAGTATTATCAAATAGTAAATTATTTATATGTATCAAAAGAGACAAGTATATTCTTAAATGTCTACCATTCAGTTCAATTGGAGACTACTCTGTTGCATTGAATAGCCATAAATATGTTATTGTACGAAGCATCCTTAATGATTGTTACAGATTAAAACATAGCACTATGTAAATAAATTACTCATCAAAAGCAAAATTGTAAAACTTCATTGCATATGTAATCTCATGTATCAAATTGCATCTAAAAACTCATGTTTTTCACACACAACTTTTGTAACACATGAAAAATAAGCCAGCCATAAAAACTATATTCCTTTGCACCAAATAGCCCAATTTATATACAATGATATATCAATCCAAACCAACTTCCAACCTCTTCCCTATATATGTTTTCACTCATACTATCATATGCTTCCATGTATTTTTCTCAAGATTCCATTTAAAAATTCTATGTAAATTTAATATGAAACATGTATCTTATTATGCAACAATCATTCTTCTTTCAATTACTGTAAGTGATGTTTTTCCCCTATCACATGTAAGATTGGAAACTGTTATTGCATATGTAATATCATGTATTAACTTGTATCTAAGACTACGTTTTCACATGTAAATTAGTTAACCCTTTTTGAATCTTAATAAAGTTTATCTTTGAAGCATAAATATGTTATTGTGAATATTTGACTTGTTCATTTTTTTAAACATTTGTTTAAAATGTTGAACAGCTTTTTCTACCAATCATCTGATTGTGATTGATATGATAAAGTAAATAAATGATTATTCCCGCTTAGTGAGGAATTCTACAACTTTTAATAATATTAATGATTATAATAAAAAACATTAAAAAAATATCTTAAAATTTTTTAAAATATATGTATTAAAATATTGTTTTAAATTATAAACTTACAGCAGCAAACGAACCATAGCATCTCAAGGCAAGAGCAAAACTTCGAGAACTACTACTCTCTTCCATTAAATTATTAAATTTGTGAATGAAATACTGAAAAATATAAGAAATAAACTTAGAAATTTATATATATATGTCATGTGCAACACTAACACCCACACATGTATGTATGTGTGTGTATATATATTCTAATCATGCCGTTTGCATACTCACTTCCAAAGTAATATAAATATAATATAAATTGGGATAGCTCAGTTACCGATTACGTTTAGTTAAATGCAAATAATTAATAAATAAAATATTCTGCATTAGTATTAAATGTTCTACTAGCTCAATAATGATAAGGTTCAGTTTATAAAATAAATTAAATAAGTATTTATTTCGTCATGAGACTTGGAAGTGAAAATACAGATGACAAGAAAGATTACATTGAGCCAATATCCCCCAGGATATTACCTCAATGGCATAAGAATACTATCCCCCCTATTATTATTATCTCCAATAATAAACTTATAATATTCTTATGACTTTAATAAATCCTACTCATTAAGATTAAACTAATAATTAAATCTTAATCTTTTATTTATAATAATTTAGCTCTATAAAAATCTCAAGTTCATAAAAACTATTCTAAGTTAATTAAAATCACTGTAGTAAAACATGATAAGGGATTTTTATGTCACACTCTACTACACTTAAACTAATAATAATAAATAATAATAATATTCTTCACTGTATGAACTAATTCTGTACATCTTTTTCCTTCACTATAATTTTATTACTATAATAAAATAATAAAATACGATAATATAATCCTTTATCTTCATATAATAATGTAAAAAAAAATATGTGGTGGCTTTTCATAATCTGACAAATATATGTGTGGCAACAGATAGCATATAATTCGAAGTACTATTATGATAACTAATTTATGACCATAAGATAATATAAAATGTGATTACTTAATTAAATAAATACCAAGAAAATATTCGAATTCTTAAGGTAACTCTTTATTTATTTCTGTGCAAAAATATTATTTTGATTTCAATGACTCTGTGTTTTAAATGCATGGAGATGGGGGAAATAAATAATAAGACACACAAATTTTTGAAAAACAAATTTAACAAAGTTTTATTATAAAACTAAAACAAAACAACAATTTATTTACAATATTTACACTGGATATCCTCAATTTGCACTGTTATACATTTTTATTTAGAATCTAGTTAAGTCTTCACTCTGACTTCAAGTAATACTAATAAAAACAATACAGTTTTATTGATCTCTTTGTGATCTATCTTATAAGAAAATTACATTTATTTGTACTTATTTTAAAACATATTATATCTTTAACTATTATTTAACTATGCTTCTTTTTTCTTTTATTGAAAACATCTATTGAAACATAGTACGGAAAAACAAAATAATAATAATAATCGAGAGCATGGATATTTTTCACTAGACAATTTCATCTTGCAATGTTAAAAGATATCATATACAATATCTACTGATAATTTATTACTAGATTGTGTGGATATCGTTGTTCACTACACTATGATTATTAAATATAATATACATCCCATTTAATATTACTCTAATACTATATAGTTGTAATCACTGATATATTCCCTATTATTTAATAAATATAAAATTGTACCTATGCTTATTGTTTATATCATTTTACTTTATAACATTATTTTTTAAAAATATGCAGTACTCATTAAAAAATGAAATAAAATATTTAAAGGTTATTTAATATTTCAAAGAGCAACTTTGCTTTACATATTTACTCCTGGAATTTATTTTATTTTCCAAAATAAATCTAACACATATTTTATGATTCTTTTCCCTTTTGGATCTGTTGGATTTTCAATTCCAATTTATACAATTTCTACTTCTTCTTAGAAGTAAATGAACTTATCTCATTCAGACAATAGCATATCTTAAACACTAAATTATCTATTATTTCTTTTAAAATATACCATACTGTGCGATGTAATTACTTTGGAAATCTAGATAGCGAATAGATGTGTAGGCAAGGGAAGAAAAACTAGAGTATAACTCATAGCACATATCGGAGAAAATTACCATGGCACAGTGTATCTATAAAAAATAGAGGCATGACCTATTCTATCTAATGTCCTCCAATACTATCAATGATGTTAAAGCTATTCCTTCAGCTTTATTGAAACATCAATACTTAAGAAAATAGACACTGTCCACAAATAAATATACACCTACAGGGCTTTGTTAACTGTATTGCATATCTACTAAGATTATAAAATACTATTCATAATCCCTTATTACATCCTACCTTAATATCATCTCCTGGTTTCATGTTCATAATACTACAACCAAGTCACTATCTTATCATTATTTCTAAAAGATTTATCAAATCTTACATCGACAAATAACTAACTTGCATATTCAAAATAATAAACAAAATTCTATTATAATTAGAGCTGTCTCACTAAACCACAAGAAAGGTCTGCTTTACTTTCTTATTTTATATCCTAAACACATACAAACTGGTCATATAAATACTTTGAACATCCAATAATATGAAAGTTTTTTTAAAAGAATCACATAATATTCATCATCATGTTGTGTTATATTACTAGTATAAAATTGTAGTATGCATATTCCCAAAATAAATCCTAATCTCATAATTTAAATGAGTTGTACAAAATGCGTTTGCATATAATTCAACATTTATACTTTCATACATTATAATTCATAGGCAATCTGCAAAAAAGAAAAACAAAAATATACATCATAAAATATATCAATATTCATTAACTATTACCAAATGATATTGACTTGTCATCACTTTTGCAGTCTTCTTTTTCCATCAATTAGATACAACATTGTATACATGAAATACAATCCATACTTTTATTTAAATGTTCTTATTTAAATTATTAAATTATTTATACTATAAGATTCTAATATTATCAATAAATTAATATTCATGTTCCTACTCTTATAAACCCAAAAATAATTACATTTAAAAATTAATAAATAAGTCAAAACTATATTTACTTAAATCTTCAGCTGAAAACGAATATTCTTTATACAGTTCAAATATTTTATTTTCTTTCTTGAGAGTTTTTTTTTTTTTAAAAAAAAAAATGTTCTCTTCAAGAGCGATTTTGAAGCTCCCCTGTTTCTAATAACGATGAACAAGACAAACTGTTTCCGGCGGTGAGCGTTGTACTTCTTCCGGTATGTGAAAATGTCAGATTTTTAAAAAAATGAATAATAAAAAAAAAAATATGACGTCTGAAAAATCTTGAAAAATTAAATAAAATAATCACCGATCCGTCCTGGAAAAGTTTATAGAATAATATTTTATGTTTCTATTGTCCAGAACGATGATTATTGAAATCATAATAAAATCATAATATTTAAAAATAATTCATTGAAGCTTCTATACTATAGTATTCCATATCGGCGTAGTGATGCATCATATCCCGTTGGCATAGCTCGAACTATCCAGATAAATTATTTGCGCAATATAAGATATTTCTATAATTCCATACTTTTATTTACTCCTGTATTCCTTTTCTTTGTAGGTTTCTTCTTTGGTAAAATTTATTGCCATTTATTATCTATTTTCAATGGTTTCATTATTGTCTTAAAATTCTGTTTTTTAAACAATTTTATAAATGCGTATAACCCAATTACATTTATTTATAACATACGCTTTCGTAAATATTTTCCAATAGTCTTTACTTAAAATAATTTCTTGCAAATATTTATAATGTTTCCTTCAAAAAGGATATAATATTTATTTCTATAGCATGGTTTCATAAAATTATTATATAATATACTTGTCATGTTACTTATTAATCTTAAACAAGACTCGCTGTTATATAAAATAATGCGTATTTTACTTTTAATCGGCAAACAGCTTTTCTATTAAGCTTCCTGTACAATGTCCATAATAATAATTTATTCACAGGAATAGTCCTCTTTACTTAATATTATTAATATTACATTCATAATTATTATATTTATCTTTAAAATTTCCATTAAGTAGATTTTACTTATTGGCATTTCCATATTTTTACTGCGAAGTTATATCAAGTTTCTGATGAATACTCCTGGTAAAAAGACTTTAAAAATTAGCAATGCATATTAAAATGAAGTTATTACAATATATTTATTTTACACTCTCTTTGCAAATACTTTAAAATAAATGTCCTATTAGTTTTGCAAATAAATTGTACGAGAGCACTAAAAATTGACTAAAATAATAAAAATTTAAAATTACTATCTCCTCGATAGCTACTGATATCTATCACTAATACATTTGATCACCCTTGATACCCCCTGCAATGGTATTTATATCCTAGAAAATACCTCATCCTATTGGTTGATTCTTACTTTTCATTCGATACCAAATTTGCATAATGTTACATTCTTACACAATTAAATTTCAAAATAAAAAATATGACGTATTATAACTTTAAAATTATTATTTAAAATATTAATTTTGAATCAATTATTACTTTACTAAATTAATTAAACATTTAAAATGACTTTTTTTAAACAATATTTAATTATTTATCTCACCTTTAATATTTAATTTATCTATTTTATTTTAAAACAAAATATTTAATTTTTATTAGCTGTCTTCATTTTATAACATTATTTAAAATATTTTATAACGACTAACTTAATATTTGCTTTTGTGATTCTATAATGCAATTTTAAAATATTTTGAACTTTACTAATCTAAATACTAGCAAGCATGTGTGTATAACCATATATTATACAAGTCACATGACTAATAGCCAAGACAGACTATCTGATTTTCTGTCTGGGAATAATAATAAATTGCTACACTTGTTGTATTAAATAAAATAACACAATTATAAAATTTGGAATAATAATTTGGAAAATATAGAATTAAATAGAATTGTCACTACTATAAAACTTATTTTTAAAATATATGATATTAATTATAATTGTTAAATATAATTTATGAAAATAAATATAACTTTTATTTAACTATAAGTTTAGGACTATTAAAATTGAACTTTTTAAACATACTTTTAAATATTTATAGCTGCGTTATTTATTATGGCCAGCTTTTCCAACCATATGTAATAATATTTTTTAGCTTTACTTAACTATTTTAAGGTTATTCATTATAATTTTATGCATTATGTATTTTATTTAGCCTCAAATTGTACTTTAAGATATTATTAATACAATACAACTAACACATCAAGAGAACATATTCTAAATTTAAAATTTTTTAATAATTTGCTGTGATGAGCTGATTCTGACCTATAGAAAAGGTCACAATATATATATGCTATTACACAATTTACATAAATTAGAATAGCTAGGTAAAATGATACTACGTAAATTTTTGCAAGTTTATTTAGAATGATTCTTTAGAATGTACTTGTAATTTATTCTAGTAATGTATTCAGACATGATTGTTCCATGAAGTATATAGTCCTAAACGTTACATATTTAATCAGCAATAAAAATCATTTATGTGTAATTACAATTATTAGTATTTAATTTAAATTAATATTTGAAATGGTAAGGTGGCTTGATTAATTTGTAGACTAAGATCATCATTAATATAAAGTTTCCGTCTTTTTGGCTATCAATGTTGATTTATTTACAATATATACAACTGAAAGTCAGTTGAAAGAGAAATATCTCCTTTTATCAGATAAAACAAATTGGCAATTATATACTAAAGAATAAACATATTTTCAAGTTTATTTAAAATGGTTCTTTAGAATCTATTTGCAATTTGTCCTAATAAAGTATTCAGATGTAATAGTTCTGTGAAGTATTTATGTATATTATTTATGTCATTAATAGGTGAGAGCAGGAAAGATTTTTCCAGTATTTCCCCAAAAAGTCTTCCTTGTTCATAACAATGTTAAAAATATAGTAACCATCTTATTTCATTCCTCCATTTTAAAGTAGGTTTTTTTCATGGGATACTTAGATTTTGATACTTAATCATGAAATGCCCTAAGTCAATGAGAATCTCTTATTTTTTACAATAATATACATTAATGCTACTTTAGGCTTGAATCTATATATTCTTTTACTATCTCTTCTTGTTATTATCATAATAATTCCTATCATACTTTTTTGTGTTACCTGCAATCTTTGTCAAAAACTTGAATTCAGATTTCAAAACCATAATTAAAATAGACAAGACACATTGATTAAAAACTTTTTTGAAGGATAAGGATATGTTTCTTTTAAAATATAATAAATCAATCATCATTTTATTTCCTTTTTCTTCTATTTATCACTTCCATCAAATGAGACTATATCTTTAATTTTCTTCCTATTAACATTAAGCAATTCAAATTTATTATATGCTTCATTTTAAAAAAACTTATTTCTAAATCTTTTATCAAAATGATAAATTTTTGACTGTAAATCATTAATTAATGTTGTAAAAACAAAATCAGCATCTACAAACCTAAAATGATTCAAATAATCACATTTAGCCTGAGATATCATTACTCAAACAAAAAAACTTAATAATTTCTTCTAAATACTGAAAATAATTTAAGACTAAATGAATTAACTTGGCATGATCTCTGTTTTTAATCTTTAGCAATTTTGTGTAATTTTAAGATAATGTATATCTTTATACTTTCTCAATTTCAATATAAACTTTTCAAAATCTCTAATATGTAATTAAAACCTTCTATGAAATTTAAATGTGCTGGAAGATGAGATGACCCATGGTTTCAAGTATACTTCTAAATTCTGTCTGTTAGCTCTCTAATTTTGTATATAAAATTTTAATGAAAAAAGTTTACTATAAAATTTTAATAAAAAAAGTTTACAGAGAATGAAGTAATAATCTATGATCTCCTAAATCTTCTCTAACATTTATATAATGTAAGTTCATTATTCCAGTTATTGTGAAAGTTGTTTATATTTAACAATTTTATATACAAGTGATAATATCTTCATTAACTTTAACAGTTTCAATTATTATACCTTGTTCTCCTCCAAATGTTTTTCCATAACTAAAACTGCATATTGAATCCCCTTTTTCCTGTCAAATTTATCTAAAAAGTATCACACCTATAGAAGGAGAAAAATTCTTAAATTTACTTTATTATCTTCTCTATATTACTGATTCTAGTCCCATTAATTCTTTTAAAGCCAAATTTAATATTTTCCTACAGATCTAATACAACGTATTAATGATTTTACTTTTTTTGATTAAATCAACCTTTCATGATTATTCAATATTAACCATAAGTTAAAATCAATTATTCTATTCATTAAATTAAAACTCTAGTTGTCTACATAAGATTCACTATAGTATACATTGATTTATATAAAAAAAAATTATAAAAAAAATATTATGTTCTTAAAATAGTCTATATAATGCACATGTAATAGGTACATATTCACAATTAGAATCACAACAAAAAAAAAATGCTAAATAGCAAATCAAATTAAATGAATAAATATAATTAAGTATCTAATCAATATTTTTCAAACTACTGCCATAAGTGAAATTAAACTATTAGCAACTTGTTAAAAACATGTTTTACTTATTTATTTTAAAAATCTTTATCTAAAAATGTTAATTTATTTACACAAAAACAAAAAAAAAGATAAAATACAGCAATATTCCCAGATACAATAATCATAATAATTAAAAAATATTTCATAGACACGACTATGTTCATGTAAAAATGGTATGAATCGCAAATAATTGATTCTATTACATATCTTCAAGAGAATAAAATTCTGTTCATTATATTATTATTTTTTAACCATATTACCACTGAATAAATATGTTTAAATTTTGCTTAGAATTTGTCTAGTATTTTCACTTTAAGAGATTAGGATAGTACTATCTTCCTTTGGTTGCCATTATGAGAAACTATTAAGAGAAGCCTTTGCCCTGCAATGAGCTATTTAAAGATTTTTTTTTATCTTTACATATACAATTAAAGTAAGAATAATTCTATGATATAAGAATAATAACTTAGTACATCTCAGTTTTAAAAAAAAAGTTCATTTATATGTGTGTTTGTATATATATAGTTTTAAATTATTTCTGATGAAACAAAGTCAGTCATTGGAAAATATATGCTTTATATCTAATTCTTAAAACTATCATTTTAATGCAAAGACTTGCATAGTTGTTGATGAAATTAAATCATAATTAAATAAAATAATTACTAAAAAGTCACATCTCCACTCTGACAAACTTTGATATTTAAAAAAAAAAAGCTATATTCCAATTAGCTAAACATAAAAATACCTTCTATCAGGCAACCATAATAACACTGCTGACTAGACAGATATAATGATTTCATATATTGATCTATATGGCATCTATTAGATACATATAGTAAATATTATCAGATCATCATAACAGTTCCCATAGTGATATCTCCAATTAAGTGAAACCTTTTCTTTTTTCTTTTTAAAACAATAAAATATCACACATAAGTTAAAATATATATACATGAAAATCATTTGCCAAATGCTTATATTATAAATTGAGAATAATTCATTAAATAAATATGGTAGGAGTATTTAACATTTATATTAAAAATATCTCCACATATTAGAATATGAAATTTATTGAGCTATGACTGCATATAAGACACACACATTTACAATATACATAAAAAATATACTTACAGCAAAAATTATCTTATTATCTTTGGAAGTCTTAGAAGCAAGCTCTTCCCCAATCTGAAAAGAAAAAAATATGTACACATTTTTTTTAAAAAAAAAAATTTATTACAGTTATTCAAATATAGATGTGATCTAAACAATAAAAATATTTTCAAAAAATTTTAACATGACACTATTTTTCTCACTTATTAATATAACTAATTAATATACAACATTTTACTATTAAATATTTTTAAAAAATAACATTTTTTTATTTATTTCAATGGTATTGGTTCTCTAATTCATCATGTTTTCATTTTGCATAATAACTAAGCTTCCTAGATTTTTCTCTTTTCAGTCTTTTTTTCTTCACAACATACCTCAATAATATCTGTATCAAAATCATGTTCAAGTTTGTTTTCATCATTACAAAATACCAACATATTTGAATTTTTTTTTTTTTTTTGCTTTCTTATAAATAAACAAGTATTATATCACTCTTGTTCTTAAATTTGCTTTAGTTTCCCCAAAGTATACATATGGGAATTTGAATGCACTCCACAGCATATATGAGATTAGATATATATATATATTGTACTGCAAATGAACAGTGTTACATGACCATAATTTTTATTAAAAAATTAAGATAAAAAAAAATTACAATATAAGATGCTAAGATTTTTTTTTTTAAAACAAAAATTTAAAAAATAAAAATACTGCGTCATATTTTTCTTTTAGAATAAAACTTCTTAGCAGGAGGGGGGGGGGGGAATGTATAATAGAATTAAAGAAAAGTTATAACTTTTTTTTCTCTCTCCCTTTGTAAAGAAAACTTTTATAATGTATAAAATAAGCCAATGTGAAATTGGACTAAAATTTAGTCTGTAAAAATAAAATGTTTGTAAAACTTTGAAAAATGTAATTAATTAGTTTATAAGATTATTGATTAAACTGTATTAATTAAAAAAAAAACTAAACTATCTTATCAAGATCACTTAGATGAATCTGAACAGATTAAGATTAAGGCAAATGTAAAATCAATTAATTAAAGAAATGCAAAATTAATTAAAAGACATTTCAAGTTAAGATCAAAATTAAAATAAGGATAAGAAATTAAAACAATAGGAGAGAAAAAAGTATATAAAGTCGCTCTCTCTACAATATGGTTTGTGATATACAGTCTAGTCTGCATTTTGTGATCAAATTATTCCAGTTGTCAATTTGTTATTAGTCGGATTCATGTTATTGCTATATAGTTAGGGCTGCAATTTGCTAGATCATTAATCAGTTCGGACAGAATGCAGAATCCAAACAACAAGAGATCCAGATGTTCAGAACGCAGTAGTAAACCAGTCAATTACTACTGCAGTCAACATCCATGCAAAAGCCACAAACATGCATTGCTAAACAACTTTAGGATATTCAGCTGGGCTTCAGGCCCCAAAAACCCTCAACAAAAAGAAAACCAACAACTGAATCTCACCTGAACCAACACCCGGAACAATACCTAGATTGTAAGTAAATGCTGTCGCAACTCTCTCTCCTGTTGTCAACACAAAGAATGGAAAACAAGCCCTGGAACCATCGTTGGAGACCAAAAAGCCAACTGGTTAGAAACTGACAATCATGAAAACCGAGGTAAAGATATTTTAAAATATATTCGGATCACAGTCTAGACTCTTTATTTTAAATGAATGAACTTTAAATAATGGACTATTATAACTATAGCCTAAAATCATTTATATTTTTCTTATGTAAAATTTATTGTGTTATTTTATATATTAAATATATGTGTGCATAAATAATTAAATACTAATGTTTGCCTTGATTGTTATTTTGTCTATTTTCTCTTACTCTTTTCACTGCATCACCAGTAAATTAGTGTAGAGTTATTTTAAGTGTTAAGTAAACATGCTGGACCCTGAGACAGAGTGTGAGCTAGTCATGGGATATTTCAAACACTGGATTGTGTTTACCTGTTGTCTAAGCATGCTAATTATAAATTATGATTAGTTGGCACCTGAGGTTTTACCTCGAAATAAATAAAAATGCTTTGGGTGACAGGGTTTGAGTCTAACAGCCGAGGTGGGCCACGGTCTGGAAATGTGATCGTGTTATGCTTTACTTAGCTTGATCTGACCATGGGTATCATTGATGGTTTATGCTAAAAATGATATTCTCCCCTCTGCTTGAAGGGTCAGTCCGTTTCCCCATAATATTAAAAATATAAAATTTAAAATTATGTTAAATAAGGTTTAAACCCAATTAAACAACTTCTATTAAATAAACCCGGTTCAATATATATATTATTATTGAAATTAATAATTATATAAATTGATAAATAAATTAACCGTTAATTTTTAAAAAAATAATACATTACATATTTTAAGCATTATATAATTACAATGATTATTTATAAGTCAAAAAAATGGTAACATATATGCAGATGATTAATTATTTGCATCAGTCTCAAATGATATTACAGAAACTTTTTGAATAAGGCATCATAGGAATATACTATATATCTTATCAATGGAGAAGGCTGCATCATATAATCATTATATTTTGTATTTATAGTAGTCATTAACACCCATCTAACCAATCTAGATTAATCTTGGACTTTTAATCTCTAACCAATAATAACTAAATCTCACAATATTTGAATGGCTACTTGAGTTAGCCATATAGTGACTATCTTTAAAAAAAAATCCCAAGCCTGATTTATGATCTTAAAAAATGTTCAAGGTTCTCATGGTCCAGATCATGGGACAGGTGTCTAACACTCTCCATTAAAAACAATATTGTTGTTTATTTCTAGTTTTATTTAATATTAGTTAAAATGGCTGATAAATAAACACTATTTTAAAAAAATAAACATAACATGGCAGAAGGAAAGATAGAATGCTGATAATATGACAATATATGTAAATTCCTATACTGAATAAATAAATTTAGGAGACACATAAACGTGAATATAACTTAATTTTTATGAGCATAAGAATAATGCTTTTAAACATTTATTAAATATAAATAAATGAACAATGAATATAATGAAAAAAAAAAAAAAGTGAAAATCATAATGGATTAACAAACTTTGAATTAAAAAAATATTATTTGCAAACCATTTAATTTGTAATTAAAAAGCAGATTATGTAGCTTTGTACTAAGTAGACACTTCAACTATTAAAAAAAAAAAGACTAAAAACATTTGAGAGAAAAATATAAAAAAATAAGTAAAATTATGAATAGAAATAGTGTGAGATGGAGAATGGTAAATGATATTTAAAAAAGCAAGTGTCCTGCAAACTCAACATAAGAACAATGAGTTAGTAACATAATTAAACAGCACATGTTGAAGGCTGATTACCTTCTGATTAAAAATTAAAAGATAAGATATTAAAAAAGAAATTTAAAAAAGCTGCAAAATGAATTTGTAAATTTAAAAAAAAATACATATCATAAAAATTGCTAAATTATATATTACTTGTGTTATTATACACATTTACCAAATATAAAATATATACGGGATTCGAACTCAGACATTCACATGCCCCACTACTCTCAGTGTCATCTCATATTGCTGCAGTGTGAAAGTCTGAGTTCAAATCCCGTATATATTACATATATTAATACAGGTTTAAGCCTGTACAATGTATCAAATATAAAATAATAAAATAGTGAGCAATATAAAAGTAATTTACAGTTGCATAAATTATTTTAAAAATATATAAATAATACTTATTTATTTTAATAATTAAATACCTCTTTAAGAATGGCTTCCAAAGCTGAAAATGCTTCTTTTTTCATTTGTACATTTTTGTAATTAGCCCATGATTCAATCTTGTCAAATAAAGTCTTTAAAAATAACCACACAAAAAATTAATATATATATTGGAAATTTAAAAACAAAATTTAATATAGATCCAATTTTTGATTACCTCATAATTTTTTAGCAAATAAGGACGAAACTGGGCAGAATGCTTTGCAAAAAATCCTAAACCAGCTATAATAAATAAACTAATATACTTAATAAATATTTTACTAGAGATAATAAAATATATACTTTTATTCCTTCCATACATACATCATATATTCATCCAATCATTTTTTCAATCATGTTTTTTATTTTTGTAATTTTCATTATTCTATAATCACTTTTTATCTGCTTTCCACGCTTTTATCTATCTTTCAGTATACTTCTATCACTATTCATGTATAAATGAAAGACAATTTTTCTTCCTTTTACTCACCTACTATCCATTAATTCACTTAATGAATCAATATTATTATTTTTATCAATATACAGGATGGTACAAGTTATTGTCCAATTTAAAACTTAAATGATTTTTTCAATTATAATCTATTTCATTTCTTTCTGTGACAAATATTTAATTAAAATCTGGAGATTTTTCATCTCTAAATAATGCACAACTAAAAAAAAAGATTAAGATTAATAAAGATTATTCAATTATATTTTGAAAACAATCATTCAATTTTGCTTTCATTGCCAGATTTGACTATTTCCAATTATTTTCTTCTGGAGTCATCTTAAAAAAAAGATTTACCTAAACAAGCCGCAGTCATTACAGAAACTGAAAAACAAAAGAATAAAGGACTGTAATTAAAAACATTATGAAACACTTCCTATAAAGCAAGAGTGGCAAACCTCTGATCAGTGGCCCAATTCTAGCCCTCAATAACTTTCAATCCAGCCGTAAGACATTTTCAAAAATGTGTATAAAATATCCTTATATAAAACTTCTATTTAACCATGCATGATGCAAATATTGAATAAAAGTTAAGTAAAATAAAACATTTATTTCTCAATTACATCTTTTTCTCTCTCCAACTTTTATAATACTTCTAGTTCATTTTATCAGAGATGCAATATTCTAACAAATTATCTATATTGTGTGATCTATCTCATTATGGATTTAATCTATGATGCTGAGGGCATTTTGCTTGTTTTTATAGTGATTTTCACAGATAAATGTATACTAGCAAAAATAAAACTTAAATTTTACTTTATTTTATTATTATTATTATTATTATTATTTTGCATTCATTTTTTTTTTTTTTTAGGATGGCTATACCAAATAAAATAAGAAAAATTGACACAGAAAATCACACATTTCAAAAAAAATGAACTAACATATTTTTATTACAGAAAAAAAATAATAAATTGATTTGCCTGATATTTCTGGCAAATATTTCTCTTAATAAAGAATACAATATTAAGAAGCATTATTTATCAAATATTCTGATTACAACAAAATTGTTGGAAAAAAAGAACTATTAACATAAAAACTTGAAAACGAACTTCATCAAGTGGCTGACATGTTTCATAAAAAGTACAAACAGATCAGAAAATAATGTAAATTTCAAAAAACAAAAAAGATAAAAAATTAGAAATTATTTTTTGAAGGGGAGTTTATAAAAGACTTCATCTTAGCTTGTGTAGAATTAATCTATCCAAAACATGGAAAGAAATTTGAAAATATACATATGTCATAAAGAATAGTTATATGGCAAATTGGAAAAATTGTCAATAATTGTGGAACAGTCATTAATAATATTAATGTTACTTTATTTTTAATTCACAAAAAAATATGTTCTCATTTAAAAAGAGCAAGTTGAAATTGGTCTGCCAGTTGAAAAGGTTCACCACCCCTAATGATTAGGGATGAATTAATTAAACTTTTGATCAAATGCAGCAAGCTAATTTTTAAATCAATAATTTTCTGTGCACCATAAATGATATTACAAATATCCTAATGGCTCTTGGCAAAAAAAAAAGATTCCCCACCCCTGCTATAAAAGATTAGACTCTGCAAATCTAAATATTAATTTAAAAGGCCCAGAATGTTTTATTCCATGATAGTTATAAACTAAAAACAAATAAATATATACATCATTGTTAAAAAAAATTATTACTTTTTCATTTAAAAAGTCGTATAGATGTTAAAATGGATAATGATTCTTGTGCCACATCATATAACAAATATAATATTTACTCACCCTAACTATGTATTTACCAACAATTATTTAACTATACCTATTTTAAATGAAATATCTATATTAAAAAATCCATACTTTTACTTAAATCTATATAAACTAATAATCAGCTTTTTAAGCTAATGCACATGGGCTTTGTGAATCTTAACAATACATGCTCTCATTTTCCAATACAATCTTGTATTGGAAAATGAGAGTATTCATTTATTGTTAAGATCTACAAAGCGCATGTGCATTAGCTTAAAAAGCTGATTATTAGTTTATTGCAATTCAGAAACATCGCGCTATATAAAATAAATATCTCATTTAAATCTATATATTAAAATTTCTCAAAAAAAAAAAAAACACTAACCTTTAGGAATGTCATATCTTGTAATGCCACTTTCATCTAATTTAACAGCTGCAATTGCATATTTAAATAAATCTGGTGCATACTTGCTACCTATAATTTTTTTTTAAATGTTATAATTAAGAAATATAAATCATATAATTTTAATCATTTATAAAATACAATTAAAAATCCCAAAGTAATATTTAGTGTCCATTTTATTTAATTTTTCATCAAAAGAATAACATATAGTTCAAGGTATAATGATCAGTGCATAAAAAAAATTTCCAAGTTTTTCATTTTCAAATAAACTTAAAATTTTTATTTCATGTAGCCAATCTATAGAAAAACTGAAATAGCCAAAACGTTATTTATTGGTAAATAAGTATTTAGCTACTAAACTATTAAATATTTTCCTCTTCACTGTTTTTCTCTGCATATGCATACATAGTTTGAATATACATTTCTTTTTTAAGCCAATGAACATTACATGATCACCATTTCTTATGCTTACTTATAACTGTTATTAAAACAGGCAAAACTCACTATACGTATTGCCATTTCAGTACAAGGCAGCGTAATCAATGGATGCCAGAAGGCTTGTGCATAAAATCCCTATCTAGTACCTACTCATCCAATAACCCCAGACTAGTTTCTGGCTTGTGGCCTTCGTCAGTGAGGAGCCTTGGAACTGAGAGCACTGCATCTAGATCTTAGGATCTAATGCAACCATCCCTTTTATCTCTACTTAACTACAAAACTATGAGTCTTAAATTGAAAATACCTTAATATTTTCAATCAAAGCTCACCAGCTTATATAGTCACATAGGTCTGAACTCAGTTCAGTACCTATACATTTTGGTGTCTTTGGTTCTTTAATAACACTAGCCACCATTATCCTATTAGGCAGGATTGGTTTTAAGCCAATAAACATCACATAATCACCATTTCTTATGCTTGCTTATAACTGTTATTAAAACAGGCAAAACTCACTATACGTATTGCCACACACAGCAAGCTAGGGTAATCAATGGATGCCAGAAGGCTTGTGCATAAAATCCCCATCTAGTGCCTACTCATCCAATATCCCCAGACTAAATTTCTGGCTTGTGGTATTGAACTGAGTTCAGACCTATGTGACTATATAAGCTGGTGAGCTTGGATTGAAAATATTATGGTGTTTTCAATTTAAAACTCATAGTTTTGTTGTTAAGTAGAGATAAAAGGTGGCTGCTGGAGGGTTGCATTAGATCCTAAGATCTAGATGCAATGCTCTCAGATCCAAGGCTCCTCACTGACGAAGGCCACAAGCCAGAAACTAGTCTGGGGATATTGGATGAGTAGGCACTAGATGGGAATTTTATGCACAAGCCCTCTGGCATCCATTGATTACTCTAGCTTGCTGTGTGTGGAAATATGTATAGTGAGTTTTGCCTGTTTTAATAAAAGTTATAAGCAAGCATAAGAAATGGTGATCATGTGATGTTTATTGGCTTAAAACCAATCCTGCCTAATAGGATAGTGGTCGCTATGGTTATTAAAAAACCAAAATGTATAGGTACTGAACTGAGTTCAGACCTATGTGACTATATAAGCTAGTGAGCTTTGATTGAAAATATTAAGGTGTTTTCAATTTAAGACTCATAGTTTTGTAGTTAAGTAGAGATAAAAGAGATAGTTGCATTAGATCCTAAGATCTAGATGCAATGCTCTCAGATCCAAGGCTCCTCACTGACGAAGGCCACAAGCCAGAAACTAGTCTGGGGATATTGGATGAGTAGGCACTAGATCCTTCTGGCATCCTCTAGCTTGCTGTGTGTGGCAATACGTATAGTGAGTTTTGCCTGTTTTAATATTTCTTTTTTAAAAAAAAAACTGATTTTACTATACCTGATTTTTAGTAAAAAAATTTTAAAAAATTAATGAGTAAGGCATTATTATGTTGCGTAATTTTCAAGCCCTTTATAAATATCAAATATATAATTTCATAGCTAAGTATTCAATATTATATTTTTTATCTTATATTTATCAAATTTATCATTTTTTTAGCTTGAAATTAATCAAATATAAAGTATGAAATCTATTATTCAACAGTGACATGGATTTTCATTATTTTGGTGTTCTCAGTTTGGGCATTATTTGCAACTTAAGAATGATGATTTCTTTTAATATTTATTCTTTTTGAATTACTCATTTACTATTCAAGTAGAAATAAGTTTGGAATTAAATTTTCTATTTCTTTAAGTAATTTATTTAAATTCTGATCTTTGTGAGCTGCTATGAAATATATTTTTAGATGGTGCAATTTTAAAATATAAAATTCAGAAAAAATTATTTAAACTTTTGCCCAATTTTTTTCTCTATACATTTTACAAAAAAAAAAAGTTTGCTATGTCATTGAATTGTTAAACATTAAAATAAAATTTCAAACTTTCATATATACTTAATCATTTGAAAATTGTGTATATATATAACATATATATATTACCAATCCTGATGATGCAACTGCTAGTAGTTTATATGCTTGTTATGTTTATGATCTGCGTTCAAATACAAACTGAGTAAAATTTTTTGATTTTCTATTTTGAATTGACACTGACAATCATTTAATATTGATTGGAAATGAGCATTCAGCAATTCTTACCTAGATGATAAAATAATAATTAAAACTATTCAAATTCTTGCATAATAGTAATTGAGAAAACTAATAAGTAGTTCCTTTACCTTTATTGTTTATAAAAGGGGAAGGCCTATTGGCAAGATTTTTGTCCTGAAGTGATCTATTTAAAGACTGTTTTACCTTTTATGGATGTAATCGTTAGTGTAACAAATGACAAGCCCATAACCTGAATTTAAATTGAGATGAAACTTAGAAGTTTCCTCATGTTTCAAGTTAATACAACAATGCTGAAAGGTCATTTTGCCTGAAATTAGTTATTAAAGACTATTTCTCTTTTATCTACATATATCGTGTATATATATATGTAATATAAAAACGATATAAACACACACAAATAAAATTCCTATTATGTAACATGTACATTCTTAACTAAATAAAACATCAATTTTAAAAATAAAAAATATTACTATTTCCCTTACCTTCTTCAGCAGACTGAGTAAAATTAACCAGATAAAAAGTCAAGCCTCTTAAACATCCAGCTACAATGAGTTTTTCACAATTTTTTGTAGTTGATGTCATCTACAATATTTTTTGAAAGCATAAATCTAATTATAGTTTAAGCCTATACAGATAGATGTGGTTTTTAAAAATGATGATACAATTGCTTCTTTATTAGAAAAGCAATTTATCCACTACTTTGAACACTTTTTAGCAAAAACCTTTTATTGACTTATTTTCATGCACAATCTTAGGTTTTGACTGCATTGCAATCTTCTTCTGTTGAAACATAAGATTGTGCATGAATATAGGTCAACAAAAAGTTTTTGATAAAAAGTGTTCAAAGTAGTGGATAAATTATATTTATATAAAATATTACAGCAAAATAAAGGAAGTGGTGAATTTAGTAATATTTATTGGAAATGGTTATAATTAAATTTCTGACCACATTTCTTACAAGTAATAAGATACAATTTCTTCTTATGATTTATTTTGTTCTAAAAATTATAATAAAATCAGCATTTCATCAAAAATAAATAAAATATTCAAAATGTTTTGCATAATTTAAAAAATAATACAAAGTTATAGGAAAAAAAATATTGAGAAATTGATTAAATCACAGAATAATAGTAAATGTGATTGGATATAACTAAATTTAGGTCATATGACTTGATTTTTTATCAATTTAATTTTAGTTTTTTGCTATTAATGCTTTGGCGATTTTATATTGCTAGAGCTATTAATATATGGTGTATCTGAACTTAGTTCAGTCACATATGGCTATTTGAGTTAGATAGATGGATTTTTGGACATTTAAATGTCTGAAAGTTTCAGATTTTCTTCTCAATAGTTAGGCATTGATAAAATGCTGGACTAGTTCTAGTATTTTTATTCCCTAGCACCTCACTGATGACGCTAGAGGCAGAAACCTGCGTCTGAGGTTGAGGGGTATTTTTGAGCTTCATAAGAGTTTGTTTTTAACTTACTCTATATATAACATTTGTAAATAGGAGCTTTTATTAAAATTAGGTCACACTTATGAGATTGATTTTTTATCAAAGTAAATAAATTATATACAGTTATACATAATGATAATGAGTATTCCACAATGATAAAACTGTAGGATTGGCTTCAATGAAAATAATAAAATGGATGTGAAGCACAGAATAAAATGAATAGAAACTAAAATGTAATTATGATAGCTATAAATTTAAAAGATATTTATGTTAGAAGAACAATAATAATAACAAGTCTTGAAATTTGGACAAAAATCTGAGAAAGCATTTTTTACTTTTTTTAATCTTAAAAAAATAATGGCAAGAAATAACAAATATACCAAATAGTTAAAATAAAATTGCATGTAAGACTTAAGTATGAGATTGAGTAAAGATCATCAACATTCAAAAGTCCGATTTCAATGAACACTATCAAAAAGATCAACTTCCCATCCAACATTTACTGATAAATAAAATTTTTAGATTGCATAAATAAGTTTATATAAAAATGTTTAATTTAAAAAACAATTATGTTTAATTTTTTTAAAAAATAAAATTATAACAATTAGATTTATTTTGAAAATGAATATAATAAAAAACTTAACAACATATATCCCTTTCAAATTGAAACTGTTTTTTATCTCTCTATTAGAATAACTAAAACCTGACTAGTAATTTGTATTGCATACTGAATGGTGTAAAGAAGGTTTTCAATTATTTATTCATAATAAAAAAATTTATTAAATATGAATAGTTATTAATTACTGGTTTTTTTATGTCATTCATTAACTGAATTTCAATAAAAATTGTACATGTAGGGACATAAGTTAAAAATGAAAATCAGAATTGTTCAAGATATGATATTTTCTAAGAATTTCTATGGACATAATACTGAAGAAAAAAATAGGAATGTATGGATGCTTTAGGACTGCAGAATTTTTAGGAATTCCCAAGGATAACCAAAAGGCAAAACTACTAAATGACTATTTGATCGGATTAAACCTAAAATTTTTCATGAAGTACAAATAATCAAGTTGCAATAAATCTATTTTGGTCCATAAGAGTCAATAGCAAAAAAGATTGACAAATTAAAGAAAAAAATGATCAAAAGAAGAGGTATAGACTACTATATCACAATAATGAATTTGTCTTTTAGACGACTCTCACAAAATAGATATGATATTCGGAAAAAATGTTATTTACTATGATTATAGGAGCCAATGCTAAAATGGATGGCACTCAATAATAATATTTTTAAAAATTGATTTTTTCTTTTATAAAAATAAATTAGATTGCATATATCAGAAACTCTGCAATAAAGATTTTTTAATTATTCATAGCGCTTGTGCAAGGGAATATGGTTTGTTCTTGTATTTCATTATAGAATTGTTTATGTGCATAAATTCTTTTGTGTCCATATGACACAAAAGAAACAAATTACTTCTTATTTTAAATTTTTTTTTTAACACTAGACCAAGATTTTTATCTTTTAAAATCATCTGATCAAAAAACAGGTTAAACAGATCTTTTCATAATTTTACATGATGTTTTTAGGGAGATTGAATTAATTAATTAATTAATTAAATTAGTATGATTATTTCTCTAACTTAAAATAAACATACTGCATTTGTAAAAAAAAAAAAAAATTGACAATTTCTTCATTGATAAAATTAGTAGCTTTTTATCTTTTGTTTTTTTCCATTTGTAATTTCAATTTTCTCTAATGTATCTTGTTTTTTGTTTTTAAAAAGGTATTTAAAATTCACTTTCTTTTTGAGATTTTTTTTTTTGAAACTTTATTTTCTATTTGGAAAAATCATTTGGTTAAACTATCACAGAAATTCAGGAAATGATCAACAATTTTATATTTTAAAAATTTATATATATTTAATGCAATTGTCTATTTTATTGCCAGTAAGAACCCGATAATTTTTGGTCACTTAATGTATAGAGATTTACTAATAATATGATATTCTTTGAGCATATTGCATTGTTGATTATCAAGCCCATGAGTTGCGATCATTATATTCCTATATCTTATTATTTGAATGCTTTCTTGGTTTCATATCACAGATTTTATTATAGTGGCTATTAAGTATGATGATTTTGTGATTATTAAAAATGAATTGGAAAAACTCTCTATACGTATTGATAATTTTTAAAGGCCAGAGTAAGATCACGGGATGCCATAAGCTTGTGCATAAAATCCCTATCCAGTTTTTACTCATCCACATCTCCCCAGACTAGTTTCTGGCTTGTGGCCTTTATCAGTGAAGAGCCTTGGATCTGAGAGCTCAGATCCAAGGCGCCTCAGATCCAAGGCTCCTCACTGATAAAGGCCACAAGCCAGAAACTAGTCTGGGGATATTGGATGAGTAGGCACAAGATAGGGATTTTATGCACAAGCCTTCTAGCATCCATTGATTACTCTGGCTTGCACTGAGTGGCAATACATATAGAGAGTTTTGCCTATTTTAATAACAGATATAAGCAAGCATAAGAATTGGTGATCATCTATATTAGAAAATGACATAGATGTCTTGCATGATAAGTAGGAATGTGAATTGATGATTCTTTTCTAAATAATTTAATTAACATCATAAGATAATCAAATTGTTCTTAATTAGCTAAATATGAGCACAAAATCTGTAATAATGATTTGTGAAAAGAGGAGATCAGCAATTAAATGCAATTTATAAGGGTTCTTCTTTACAACAAATGTACAAAAGTTTGCTTTATTAATCGGAGTGTTAAGATAATTGGTTCAACCATATTGTGATCTGGTGAAAAGACTGATGTAATAGACAATTAAGATTTAGTGAAAATGCAATATGATTTATTAAAAATTATGATGAACATGGCTTGAAAAAGAGTATTGATAATTTTTATGATGTCGGAGAATAGACCTTCTAGGCCATTTAGAAAATGCTATTCTAATAATTCAAATACCTATAATGATACAAAAAGAGTATTTGACTGATCGATAATATTGCAATTGATTAATTATATTTAATATAGTTTATAGCCAAAAAGAGAAAATTGCACACATTTTTATATATGAAATTCGACATGATAAAATAATAAAAGTTTTTGATGACTTACAACAATTATCAAATCAGATATCTTTTCCTTACTAATTAAATCTAAAAACTACTCTTGCAGAATAGCTATTCACAAAGGGGAATTGAGTATTAATAATTAAAGATTTAAAGATATTTGCATTTAATACAGTAATTACATTTAATGACAGTTTCTTTTAACATCAAATTATAATTTATTTATTTTAAATTTTGAGCCATGCATTACTAAATTTTAAGTTATTTTTATTTTAATACTATGAATTGCTAAAGACCAAAAATTTTATTTGTTTCTTAGAAATTCTTTTAACATCTTCAATCTTCAAAGTAAATGTGCTTCAAAGGAGACTTCTTCTTTTCTATTATTATATTCATTTAATTGATTTACTTTATCTTAAATGATTATTTTCTTTACAGCTTCTTCTTCATGAGAATGATCTGATTATAATACCCCACTAGGCAATGACAATGTATTGTGCCAAAGAGAGCAAAACTGTTGGATTTTTTTCTATTTAGCATTGGACCAAGGAAATAAATGAATCAACAGAAAATCTAATATTCCCCATATTTTCATTCAACGAATTTTTAATTTCATCCATAATAAAATATGTTGCTACATATGTTTGTAATTGACATTATCATCAGTATTTATAGGTATTTCAACATCTGTATTTTATCTAGCTACAATTCAAGAACAATATGGATTAACAATGATACAGCTATAGCTAATCTATAAAACCATCCACATATAAAATATTTAAATAAAGGTTAATTTCAACAATATAGTCTAACAGATAGCAGTTAAAAATGTCAGCTTTATAGATTGAACATACAGAGGAAATGATCAAATATGAGAATTTATGGAATATCCTTTACAGTTTTTCCTTGTTCTAAGATCAAACAAAAGTCAAATCTAATAATTTTTTAAGACTTTCTTCTACTTTAATCATTTAACATTATACTTTTCCTCTCACCACAGTTATGCCACTCTGTTTACATAATCAATTTGCCAGCCCAAATTGATAAATTTGTTATGTTATCAACCTAAGCTAACTTGTTTACACTAAATGGTAATCGTGATGAGAGAAAGAGAATTCGTCGGTGGACAACATTCTATAAAGTGTGATCATGAGATGTCTTACTGGTTTTAACAACATATTTCATGGTAGCAATATTTTGTAATGATTCAGAAAATGTTTGCAGATTGAAGCATACAGAATACCCACAGAATTAAAATCTTTGGGCACATAATCAATTTTGTTTCCATTTGCAGTATAAATTAGATGATCCTCTTTTTTATCTCAGTCATCAAACATACTTCTGTAAAAAAACTCTAGAGTAAAAAAAAAAAGTCATAGCTTACTCATTTAGGAAATTGACAATGTCTGAGGTTTCTACACATTCCACATATAAAAGTTTTCTAAACAAAAATTGCTCAAATATATCATCTATAATGAATAATTGAAAAGATTGATATCTCAAAACCCTTTGCAAAATTAAAAGCACCACACAACACAATTATTATGTTTAGCAAATGTCTAAGATGTAATTTCCTTGCAAATAAGACTGGGTTCTGAGAGAATATAAATTATATTCAATAAGTTACTTTAAATTTCTTTGTATGACAACTATTTCTGCTCTCAACTTATATTTAACATGCTTTATTTTATCATCTCATTCAGAAATTAAACCTTCTTGTATGAGATCTTTTTATTCTAATTCTTTTTTTAACACTACATTAAATGAAAAGATGAAATGTTATTAGTATCTATAAACATTTGATAATTATAATTTTCCATAATTATACTGTCAACAGATTTCACATTTTGTGGAAACCTACATTAATATTAGCATTTTCAGGTTTATGTCAAAGTTCATTTCATTTTTATTGCAGCAAGTTTGATTTAATTGTGAATCCACTAAAGTGAATTTCACCAGAATAACTTGATGAAATGTCTTTAAATAGTGACTTTTTCATCATTATAATTGCTGTTACTAAATTTTTTGTCCCAGTTGTCATAATGGTGTAAATAAATGCTTATATTTATGAAGATCTAAATTTTTAACAGTTCATTCTTTTTTTTTCTTTTTTTTTTTTTACAAAAATTAACAAATGGAAATTTTTATGCTATTATTGTTTGGACTGTTTAAGATCATACACTATACATTAATGATATATTTGACCAATTAATTTAACTCAAGCACCTTTTGAGCAATAAAAAACCCTGGTTAACCAAGTATCATTGTATATTTAGAGCTACATAATAAAAAAGAAGTGTCTTTAAACTTCAATATTACATTATAAAGATTAAATAAAATACATTTATTACAAACCAACCTTGTTATATATATTCTATTAGTAAGGAATAAAAAATTATATCTCATATCTCAACTTACCTGTGACTTTAAATCCCTTAATGTAAATATTTTTAATAATTTTTCTTGAATAATTAAGAACACGTTCAGGATACAATTTTGTTATAGCTCCCAATAATATATACATACTTGCCTTTACTAAGTGCAAAAATTATATTCAATAATGCATATAAACTTTTTAATTTTAAATAAAAAATATTGTAAATTTAAAAAAAATAAAGAAAATAATAAAAATCATAGACTTATTGCAAATGATAATCTAATATAGTATAATGATAATATAATAGGAAAAATTTTTAAGCATTTGATCTTCTGATTTCATATTTTTCATAATGGATATGTAAATGCCTTCAATATACATCAATATATGTGTTATTGACATCAGGCTGCCAAATATGTAAACAATAACAAAATCTTATATTAAACTTGATAAAATGTAACTGTAATATAAGATTAAGGTATTGGTTCTAAGGTTTAAAATAAAGGTGATAACCGACTATGATTAAATCTTTTTCACACCAATGACATTGCAATAAAAATTCAAATAAAGCATTGAGTATGTGTGTGCATACATATACAAAAATGATCAAAATATTGTTTTAACTACCCATATATCCCCAGAAAGAAAAAACATTTATTTTTGGGATACCATCTACTCTCTACGTACAGCAAGTAATCTATTAAATTTGCTTATATTTTATATGGAACATTTGAGCTACAGAATTCAGGTTAGTAGAAACATGGCTTCATCAGATTATGAAAACCCAAGGTTAATTCATTTCCATCACAATTACCATCAAACACATATATAAAAGTTAATGTACTGAATCATGAATAAAAGCTTCAGTATCAAAAATATTTAATTACTAACATTAAGGTTGATTAACATTTAATAATAATACACATAAATCTTTACATTCATATTTAGCAGATACATTAAGTTGTATACATAAAAAACTAATTTGTTATAAAATAACTAAATTAATTTATTTTCTATCAAATCTAAATTATTTTTTATTTCAATCTGTCACTGGAACATATCGTAATTTAATACTTATTTAAACATTATAAAAAATATATAATTGAGTACATCACAACATAAATATATTTAATATTAAAAATTATTACAATAAGAATGAAATTAAATAAATAGAGTTTTGAAAAATATATATTGTAACTGAATTATAAAAATAGGCAGATTATTAATTATTATAATATATGCCTATTTATAATCTGTCATTTGTAACAGTATGAATAAATAAAGATGAACTGACAAAAAGGTTGATAAAAGGCTGTTACTTTATAACTGATTACAATCTATATATATTGATGAATGATAAAATGATAGTTGCTATAATTCAATAACTAAATATAACATTATAGCCCGATTGCAACTATCCTAAACATTAATTCTGTCACATTAATAATGAAATAAATAAATTATCTCATTTCTCAATACTTAAAATAACAACATGAAAATTAAAACTATCATCATTAAAGATTTAAAATATTTAGATATTGGGGAAGTCATTTGAACAATAAAACATACTGGCCATTGTCATCAAATAAAATAATATTAAATATAGCAACTGAATAAAATTACCCACTGTGAGATCCCTGGAGTGCATTATGCTTATCTCCAATACTAGGTTCTTTTAACAAAGAATCCTTCTCATTCCTCTTTCCATGTATATACGACCATTCACGGTCACACGCACACACTGGTGCTATTTATAACAACGTATAAAATTATCATATAAACTTAATATCATTAAGTTGGAAAGGGATTAAATCACTCTTTATTCAGTTTAGCTAAGTACATGTGTTTTCCCACGAGCGCCACTAGATTGTTTTAAATCTAGATAAATATCTGTTTAGAGTGTACTGAGTTCAAACTCATTCGGTACATTTTTATCACACATGACTTGGATGACTAATGAAAAAAAATGACACTCTTATATTTTACTCATGTCAATAAAATCATAAGATCCCCATATCACCAAAAATTTATATAGATCAAGACTCTTATAGACATTGCTAGCTCATTTTATGTATATTGATGAACAGACAAGTATAATCTTATTAATGGCTTCTAAACAAGCATCGTGAAGACCATTATTGATATTGATGGCCATTTAACTAGATTATTTATCACAATATAAAGGTAATAATGATGATGATAATAATGATGATGATGATGATATCATAATAATAATGATAATAATAGTGATGATGATACCAGCCATAGCTTATTAATAAACTCACAACAATAAATTTATCTTTATAAACTCATAAGCACTTTTTAAAATCATCCCATGTCAAACTGGGATTTAAATATTACATTCACTAGCATTTATATAAGTTTATGTTTATTTACTAAAATACTTTTATAGTTAAAACTAGGATTTAATAATACTAGTGATGATGACTGATCATCACGAATCTCTATGCATGATATTCAACTTTCTACAAATCCTTATTTACTAAATATATTAATTATGTTAAACATTAGATTTAATGATTATAATTTATTTAATCAATGATGATGGCGATCTTAACTCTTGTATAGTATTATTTGAAACAGTGTTTTAATCAATAATACGATATCCATCTTTGATGAAGATGATCAAAACTCATGGACACAACATAATTTTAGCTTTCTATTGTTGAACTATAATTATTAAAATTTGGTTATTATCAAGCATAATCCCTAAATACTTAAAGGTAAATCAACATTCTAGTTTACTTAACATTTTGCGAGCGCTTAATATTTGCAAGTGATTGCTCAATATTTACGAATGATGATTCTTAATATCTGCGAGCGATGATGATGATGATCATTTAAAACAATAGAATTAAGACAAGAAAAATACAACAATATTTTTAATAAGAACTCGAAACCAATTAAGATATATAATTATATTTTATTAATACTATTACTCTTTCTTTCTTTAAAATCAAATTTACTAATTAGATAAATGGCTTATTATTACATTAATTCAATACAAAACTAATACAAAATTTTATATACAAGTTCGTCATTTTGGATAATTTTAAAATAAGCTGGCTTAAAATGACATTTAAAAAAATATATTTCATGGAATGCTTACTTAAGACTTTCCTAACTTATTATATCATAAAAATAAATTTCATATGTAACTTGTGTTTTATTTCACTTCCATTCATATGTAAGCCTTGCTTTATAATTTCTCATATTTAAACTAATTATGTATAACCTATTCTTTTGACGTGTTTGTATAAGCAGTTACACATGCACACATTCGGTAATGTTAACATATATGTTTAAAATGTATACCCCTATATTAGAGATTAATACATAAATTACATATATAAAAATATTCTTGCAACCTTTTAGCAAAAGAAAATAAAATACATTATATCAATTTTAATATGCAACAAGATAAAAAAAAAAAACATTATAAATGCATATATTTATAGGTTGCTCATTATCATAACAAATGAAGAACAATAAAAAAAACATTTCAATATTACAATATATAATATAAAAAAAATAATAAAAAAAATAATGAAAATTTAAGTTTAAAGATTTAAACTGTGTTTGTGTTATGTTATGTGATATTGAGAATAACTATCGATAAACAAGCCTTTAATGTTTCTGTATCAAAGAAAAAAAAAATAATGCTTTGACCAATAAATTAAGGTTTACTTTTAATAAGCAATAATAAAAGATCTGTTAAGGAAAGTTCATAGTTACCCGATTACTTTCACTTCTTATAAATGTCCTGAGTTTGAATTTTCAGACTGCTTGTCTTTGCTCCATTTAAAAAAAAAGAAAAGTTCTTGCAGATACTTTTAAGATAAACATGAATTAATTGACTTGCTTATTTCTTCAATTTTAAAATTATTTATTGTTGATACTTTTGATAATGCTGAATTCGTTGACTGGCTTGTCTCTCCCATTTTTAAAAAAAAAAATCATTGTAGACACTTTAGATGACTGAGGAAAACTTTAACAAAAAATTTGGTTCATAGCTTCAAACCTGGCTATATATGTGGCTTTTATTCATCTTTCCTTTCTTCTTGGCTCTTGTCAAAGATGATAATGAGATGACATTTTTGGCTGGTTTTAAATTTGTCCATTCTTTTGGTTACTATGGACCGGTATATGGGTCCATAGTAGATCAGTGATTTAACCCATTCTGTATTAATCCAGGAAGCAGAAAAAATGGTTTTAGCAATGCAAATTCATTATATTATACACAGCAAAATATATTAATATCATTTCATAGAACTGTTAATAACTTCTTCCAATAAATTCAATTTTGTTCCATTTTTCCTTCTTTATCTTAATCTTGCTGGGAATTACTTATATATACGCACATCTTCGTCTATACTGACTTTAAAACAAGAGTCATTTTTTTCTTCCTCAACTTTTAAAGAGTGAAAAAAAAAATCAAATCGCTCACTCTCCTTTTCCCAACATTTAAAAAAAAAACTGACTGCTCGCTACATCTCTGTTTAATAATAAGGAAAAACTGACTGATCACTAAATATTGTTACATTCGTTTTTATTGCGAATCTTGGTCAAAGAAAATGACCACCTGCATATCTTATCTTGAGATAAAAGATCAAAAAAAAAAAATCAGAGTTTGACAAGTTGATGTTCTATCGCGATTTTACAAGAAAATTAATAATCACGCTTTATTACATCAAAGCACCCCCTTTATAAAAATAATCTTAGACACAGATAACACAAACAATAAAGCTGGCAATCTATAGTCATTACAAATAGGTGTAAAAGCATTTTTGTGTTTATACAGACATTCTTATTCTTTCACACTCTTTTGCACGTGCACATTTCTTTTTATCTCCTAATCTACTAATCTGATCGCCTTTTTTACACTTTCTTTCTTAATGTTTTATTTTACAGAAATAAAACTAAATAACTGAATATATTAATTATTTAATAAGAAAAATAACATATTAAAATATTATTTCTCACAACATTATATTCATTCACCATTTATTAATTTATCAACTATATATTACACATATAACACACGTAAACATAAATCTACATATATAAAAGAAATTTTTTTTTTTCTCAATTAAATAATATATATGTGTGGGACATGAGAACATACATATATGTACAATATATATAAGAGAATAATAAACCACTTTTTTAATTTTACTGTGGAGTTTTGAAACCAATGTTTACATTCTCAAAAGAAGTATTCCTGCACAATAATTATCTACAGGTTTATCTATGACTTATTGGTAAAATCTTTTGCCTTTTAACTTAATGTTTTTCTTTTGTCCTTTAAATAAATATAATTTCTTACAGCTGAAGTTGATTCTAGTCTATAAACATGAATTCACAAATTTCTTTAAACAATATAGAAAATGTAAATCCTGAGTTTTGGGATTATTAAAAACCCTAGACAGCTTTCCTTATACCAGAAATCAAATTCATATCAACTTTTCTTGGGTATCAATTTGATTATTATTCATTAAGTATCCATCAGTTGTGGATAGACTTGTTAAAATATCTATACAGTTAGTAGATATTCTTAAAATAAGGCTTCTCCAGTGGCATTTTTTCAATCATTTGCCAGGACAGGCATCATACAATTCAACAATATTTCTAGTCAATTGTCATTAGTGAAGTGTGAGATATGGATATTTTTAGAGTAGTGAGTTTCTTACTACTTTAATGTAACCTCTGAATTGATAGTGATAAACTGCTGATATAAACTAACTCTCAAACTTGCATGTGCTCTTTTATAATCAATCTATTTTGAAAAGCTATATTCCACAACAAAAGCAACAAAAATATAGAACTGACTTGTTATTAAAACAAACTAACATCAATCTTTAATTATTTGCCCTCAGAAAAATGGATAAAACATTAATTAGTTTGCTATAGCAAAGTACTTCTCTTCAAAAAATAAATCTTAAATCTTTTCTGATTATTAATATATATATAATTTTTAAAAAGTTTCAAAATTAATCATTAATTAATATAAATGTTCGCTTTTTTAAAAAAAAAAAAAAAATTGATATAAATTTATTAGCAAATTTTAAAATAAAAAATAAAAGAAAGAAAATCATTTTCCTTTCTTTTTACATTTTTAAAAGAATTAAAATACTAAAATTTGCACAATCTAATATAATATTTTAAAAAGAGTTTATACAATTTTAATAAAATATTTTAAATCAGTTAATACACATTTATTTTATTATCATATATATATATATAGGTTAATTTCTAGTTTACAAGTTAAAAGAATTTAAATTATTTAATATAATTCATATTACAAATTAAATGCTTTAGCATGTTCTTATGACCATGACTTCTAAATATTTAAAATTTCTTTGTCTTCAGTTCAAATCTGTGGCAAAATGGTATGGACTATGGTGCATGAGTTACATTATTCTTTTCATCTTTTCTTTATCTATCATAAGATATGCGCAATATTTTTCTATGCTAAAATTTAAATTGATTAATTTTTATTTAAATAATTTCATTTATTTTTTCCCTCTCAATTTATTAAATTTTATGAAAACAAAAACAAACACTTTAATTTTTAGATAGAAAAAAGTAGAATCTGACCCAGATTTGAACATCAACAATTATTTATATTATTTTTTCACCTTTTTTTTAATCTACCAGGAATGCATCATGTTTTTCTATGATAAAATTTGAATTACTTATTAATTTTTATTTAAGTAGCTTCATTTATTTTTTCCTTTTCAATTTATTAAATTTTACAAAAAAAAAAAAAATGCTTAAATTTTTAGATGAAAAAAAAATAGATTCCGATACTGATTTGAGCATCAACAATTCTTTTCTGATTTCTAGGCCATCGGACTTCAAACATACTTTATCATCTAGAAGTAAGTCCCTATTAACCTTTTAACAGAATTTATTTTTGGAAAATGAGCTAATTCCTTTAGGTAAAAAAATGAAAAAAAGATAAGCAACTTGTACTTACAAAAGTTAGTAGTAAACTAAGATCTTCATTCAAGCAATTTCTGAAAATGCAATTGAACATAATTGAAAAGCAAGTGCATATAGGCCTTTACATCAAATCTCCAGGCCTGAAGTTTCTCATTATATGTGAATAATCAATTTTTTAATCTTTTTTTTACTTTTTGAAAAGAAAATTTTTGATCAAATTGTTAGTGAAACTAATAATTGTGAAAATAAAAAGATGCAAATCATATTCTTTTGCTGTGACAATAATGAATTTCTTGTAATATATATGTTGTTCAGTTGAGATATATTTGAGACTCATATCAAGTATAACTCTGAGGCAGCCTTATTTTATAAAAATAATGACCTGCAATAAGTTTCATAATTCATTATCATGCCTGCATTTTAATGATAATGAAAAAATAATAGATAGTAAAAGTAAAGACTGACCAAATATACAAAACTAATCCTATTACAGATTAGTGCAATATAAAATCCAAAGCAATTCAAATGATGGATCTGTGCAGATAGTCATAATGGGTATAATACATATATGGAGTAGTATATAAGTAAAAATATTCAGCAGTTTTAAAACATTGAAAGTGTGTTAAATTATTTGTTTACATATTTAGATATTTATTTGTATACAAGGTTTTTGTGAAAAAATGAACTTTATATAGTTCTGCCCCATGCATTAATATTAAGCAGATAAAAATAAAGCTGTATTAAATTTATCACTAATTGAACACTAAAGTGAGCAAAGTAGTGGTATTTAAATAAAGAAAATGTTGCTATATTAATGAAGTATCGGTCATTTCTATGATATTTAATGAAGAAAAATCTCAAAATACATATCGTGCTAAGATTATTAAATTTTTTATTGATATGATGACATATAAAAGTTTAGAAATACTTTAGATGACAAATGAAGATTTAATATAACTTCAATTAATTATACATTTGTAGCATTCTTAAATTATTTATTTATGTATATATACCTGTCTGAGGTAATCTAGTTGAAACTCCCTGCAACACATTTCGAAATAAGTCCTCAATTTTCAATTCATCAACTTTTGCTGAACCTACAGCTACTTCCAAAATCTGAAATTATTTTTAAAATTTTAAATATTCAATAGAATTTAAAATTTTCGGTAAAAATAAATAAATCTAAATCTACTGTTTTGGCATAAACACAAATACAAAATACATAAGATTTACTAACAATATATAATAAAAATGTAAATATTTTTAAATAACTCATAATATTTAACATTTATAGAAAGTTTTCTTACTATCCAATCAATATAATCATAAAAGATTATGTGTTACACAAAATCATACAATAAAAACAATAGAGACTATGGAAAATATGGGATTTGGGAATCACCTATCCATACAAAAGTCACATATGCTAACACATAGTAAAACATAGCTTAATAGGATAATACATGCAGTAGCATGAAATACTGTCTGACACACATTTCTATGTGGATACATGGAAATAGGTAGCAAATTGGACTCTGCACAAAGGCACTATTCAAGTAAAGAGACATCAATTAAATTTTTAAAAATCATCAATGTAAATTGACAATATCACATGATGATCAATATTATATGGAAAGAGTTAGTATTATTTAAATTGACAACAAAAAACAATGAGTTAAATAAAATAATGTTATTATCATTAATAAATATATTTTTATTAATAAAGTTTTATTATTAATATTTTTTCTAAAAAATATTACCATTAGATCCTTATCTTTTTAAAAAAATAAAAATAAATATATATAATATCCCATACAAATAACCTTCAATAAGCGCAAATCTCAAAATCTATATTTTTGTTGAATATACATGAAAAAATGTGATTGTTGCTTAAACAGTAAATAAATCATTAGGCAATAAAAAAGTTAAAGTAAACCATAGACTCATCATCTACAGAAATATGATACTTCCCCCCAAAAAATGTGACGGCTGAATTGCATTACAATCATATTTTTGTTTTTACAGTCAGCATATCAACACTCATCCAATCAATCCAGATTAATTTCAGACTTTTATCCTCTAGAAAATTATATTAGATATTCATTTACTGACCAATAATCAAATACACAGCTAAACTATCTAGACCAGCTACATAATATAAAAATCTTCAGTTTTCTCTTACCAAGACTTGAAACCCAAGTCATTATCATAGCAAGTTGATGAGTTAGTCATTACTCCAGATGACCTTTTATAAAGCAATGTCTGCTATTTAATGGATTGGGAAATGTACTTCAAGTTGTAATAATATAATAACTACCAAAAGTGTTTGAACATATAAGAATTAAAGCAATATATACTGTAATGGTATCTTTTATCAGAGTACATGGAAGATGGGTTAGAACCCAGTAACCTTATGCAATCAAAAATATTTAAAATATACACCTATATAATGATCTATGTGTGTGCCATACTTTGATTCCAAATAATAAAAAACATAAAGATGCCAAACCTTCTAAAAAGAAAATTTACTCTTGGAAAACTTTTAAAGAAATAAACATCATCAATTATTAATTATTAGCGTTATCTCAATATGCCTCCCAGTGGATTGGGACTGTGAATATTAACTAGAATATGAGTGTAAAAAGCATATATTTGGATAAAATTACAATCACAAACTAAATGGATTAATAATTTAAAAATATAACAATTTATTAATAATAAATAAATAAAACTATTGCATATATATTCATAACTATCAACACATACACAAAAATATTCAATATTATAGTAACAAAAGATATTTTAATTTTAAACTAAGTTCAAGCTTAAAACCTTATGGTATTTATAATAATAAGATCTTACCACGTTACATATTGAATCAGTCATTAACCATAGTTTTTTCAGGTATTGTTCTTTTAATATTTTACTCTCGTCTTCTTTAGTTTTTCCAATAATGATCTCTTTGAACACTAGTGATGTTAGAGAATGTAAATACACCAGCACTTGGGGCAAAATAACTAAATAGTTAACCAAGCTAGGTTGGGGGGAGGGTGATCATTTGTTTTGATGGAGTGTGTATATACATATTATTATGTAACCAAGTGTAAAAAAAAAAAAAAACTTTCTGGAAAGTGTATAATTTTTTTTTTTATGTATAATTTTGTTTTATTTTAATTTTAAAAAAATATGTTGATGATGAAAATATAACAGATGTTATCTATGAAATGTTATTTAAAATATTTATTGTATAAAGTTATTTTTAAAAGTTTCGAACAGAGTATTAAGATAAAAACTCACTAAAAGATTTTCTTTTGTAAAAAAAAAAAATGAGAAGACAAAAGAAGCTGGATCTGAAACAATGGTATTCAGGACTAAGTGGATCAAATAGAATAAGAGTAAAAATATCGAACATTTTGGGGAGTTATGGGAAGGATTACATCAGAAAAAAAATAATATAGAACTTTCAAGAATAAAAGAAAGGTATAAATAAATTAAAAAAATCAAAAGATAGGATTATTATTGACTGATTATTATTGCCATGTGAATATTGACTGCTGTTTATTAATTACTATTCTGAGTAATTGAATTATGCTATAGGAAGAAAATTATATGCGCACCAGCATAATGATGTGGCGGTAAAGACCTAAACGTGCATAAGACATTATAACTCATCACTGTTTCATAGAAAGTTTCAAAGTAAAGACATTTTAGACAATCTCTGTGGCCACAGCTTCACCGAGTAAGCTTAGTTTTTGTGTGTATATGAATGATCTCAGTTCCCCGGGGACTAAAGGTAATCGATATGTTATTTTTAGTTTATAATTGTAAGAATTACAAATCATATATTTATAGTTTGTAGTTTTTTTATATTTGAAGTCAAGTAAACAACAGTAAAACAAAATAATTAATCTTTGTATTAAATAAAATTTCTAATAATTAAAAATATATATAGGCTTGCATTTTATTAAACAATTGAGCACCATTATTTAGTTTCTTATTTCTATAACTGTTCGTTTAGTCAAAATGTATGTAGGTGTTATCAAATAGTTTAGTATGATCTACTTTATTATCATCATATCTCTGTCAGTATAAATACTACCTGCTCTGAGTGAGTTAGCTAATGGTCGGGCTTCCCATTAGTGCGCGATCATCAATATGTCAGTATAAATCTTATGTAAATCATAGGATTGACACTTGAAATCAGATAATACTGATATCCATAAATATGCCGATCGGTGAATATTGATTAGATTTGGAAATGTTAATGCCAAGTATATGAAGTTAGAAGAGCTTATTTCCAAATCCATGGCGACTATTAAGGCCATCTCGTTCATTTATAAATGATAGGTTTAATACAAATAGAGTATAATCAATCATGAGAGTTGATCCACTATATTTGGATGAAAGGTGAATAAACCGCTACAAGAGGTTTTGAGTAATTTATAGGACACTATCCATTTCTTCCTTCACAACATTATAGAGGCATTGCATAAGCTGGTTTTTCAAACTTCAGCACTAAATTCTGGATCTAACTGCATTTTCCAGGCATTTTGACTGGTGTGGTTTTTGGTTATCTTATATAAAATCAACATAATGACTATTTAAATAAGATATTTATTTTATATAGCACGGTGTGCATTAGCTTAATGCTGATTATTATTACATAAAGACTCTTGTAACTGGAGTATTGAAAAATACTCTAAAAACAATCAATAAAATATGACTTGTAGTGGAAAAAGTTTTAATCCACAGTTGTTTCTCTTTTCAGCTTGGATCACAGCAACATGGCTTCAATAGTAGACTGCACCCTAATGCAAAGCAATATGGAATGAATTGCTGGGTTCCTAGAATTAGAATGATAATAATAAGAATGCTCAATTGCTTGTTTCCAAACTATTTATACCTAATTGATGTTATTCAAACATGGTTTTCAAACAACATATGTCATCAGCTAGGGAAAATATGTCCTTTAGTGTTATTACCACAATATATTTTTTGAAAAACATTCTGTTTACTCTCTTCGAAACATGTTATGGATACAAATTTTAGTACATTATATTCTAGTTTTTATACATAAATATGTGAAATAAAAGAAGAAGAGGAAAAAATATTTGTTTTTTTTTTGCCTCTTTTTTTATTTATATTAATACAGGAAGCAGAAAAATTCATTGCCAACTTTTAAATTTTTAATTATAACTTCTAAAATATTATCAATTTCAAAATTTTAATATTTTTTTCAAATCCACCATCAGATTTTCTATAAAAATGGACAAGTTGTTTAATTAAAACTTCCATTTGAAAGACAGATTAAATAAGGTTCAAATTTAGATATTTTGTTTTTTAAATTACACAATTCTTTCACATATCAAAAGCATTTTTCCTTCTTCTTTTACAGTATTATTATCATTCCTTTGTTTCTCACATATATTTAATAACCTTTAATAATGTGTATGAATTAATTTTTCCTTTACCCTTTAGGCTATTTACATTTTTATTTCTCAAATGTCATGCACTTATGCACACACACCTAAATGGCAGTTTGTATATTTATTAGTCAGTTAACATGAGTATTTACTAAACAATTTTTTTTTTATCTCACTGCAGCATTGTTATATAATCCATCTAGGCTGCATTTAGATTTGTTATACCTATCTTGAAATACTTTTGTACATCTATAAAACTATAATCAAAATAAAGATTATAGTGTTTATTGGTAGAATTTTAACTATTAATAGAACAAAACTTATTTAACTATTAATGAAAATATATAGTTATTTTTGTGAATAAATCTGGCTTCCTTGTCAATGCCTAGAAACTTTAGCAAGATAAAGATTAACCCTCTATAGTTCTTAGATTACCAAATAAATTCTTAATGATTCCTTTACATTTATTCTTTGGTATATAATTAATATTAATATTTGGATTTTCAATACATCTAACTTCAAATTGTTAGATATTTTCAAGAATATTTAAACAAAAAATGCAATTTCATAATATAAAGTTTAATAACCAAATTCTCTTAAAAATAGAATTATCATTAATATTTTGACTCACTATTAATATTTTTGTCCAACTTTTTAAATTTCTAAGATTCACTTGGTACCTCAGTAGAAGAGAAAAGATAATTTGCATTTTCTAAAATGTCTATTTCTATCTCATAATTCTATAACCAATAAATATCTACTATTTATTTTCCATTTGAAATAAATATCAGATAATTTCTTTTGAGAAAAAAAAATCATCTGAAGTAGTTCATAAATATTGTGCATAAATAGATAATAGATTTAAATAACTTCTTTTTTAAAAAAATTATTTGTAAGCATGCTAATCATATGATTAATAATAAAGATTTAAAAAATACAGTCTTTTCCTACCTCTAGAAGTACTTCAGCACTTTCTGCTTTGACAGCTGCAGTGGTATCTCTCAAAAGAAGAGATGAGCAAATATTCTATTTTTTAACAAAAATAAACTTACAATTTATTAAAAAAATTGCAAAATAATAATATGAGCATTTTTAATACAGTATGTATATAATTAAAGTATTCAATAATATAAAGGATTAAAATAAAAATGTGGATGAATTAAAATGAATAGAAATGTTCTAAAACATAAAGAACCATTATTAATCTCAGACTCCTTAATCGAGTTGCAATCTTTAGTGTCTATATAAACATATCAGATCATATATTAGCTAGATTATCATAATTAAATAACATCGCATCATCACCATTTCTTATGCTTGCTCATAACTGTTATTAAAACAGGCAAAATTCTCCATATAGTAGTGCCACTCAGTGCAAGCCAGAGTAATCAATGGATACCAGAAAGCTTGTGCATAAAATCCCTATCTAGTGCTTACTCATCCAATATCCCCAGACTAGTTTCTAACTTGTGGCTTTCGTCAGTGAGGAGCCTTGAATCTGAGAGCACTGATCTTAGGATCTAATGCAACCCTCCAGCAGCCACATTTTATCTCTACTTAACTACAAAATTATGAGAATAAAAATTGAAAATACAATAATATTTTCAATCCAAGCTCATTAGCTTATATAGTCATATAGGTCTGAACTCAGTTCAGTATCCATACATTTTGGTGTCTTTGGTTCTTTAATAACCATAGCCACCACTATCCTATTAAGCAGCATTGGTATTAAGCCACTAAACATCACATGACCTAATTAAAGGAAATTAAATATTATTAATTAAATATTTGAATTGGTAGACTTTAATGAATTTAGTCATTAATGTTTTTAAACAAAATTACCTGTATGTGTTAAATGTCCCAAAGTTTATACAACATTGTAAAATTTCTTTAACTTTAAATATTTATTTTAATTAGTTAGATGCCAGTACTAAATTAATCATTTCCCAGCACAAATAAGAGCTCTAATAAATTAAATAATGAAGCTTCAAGGATTTCATTCTTGATGTAAGCTATTTAATCCTTGGCAAGAACCTGATGATATGGCACTGATCCACAAGTCTTTTCTGATTCTTTAGTCAAGGATTTAATATGGTAGTACTCCATGCTGACAAGAAAATACTTTTTGAACTAACTTTGCAGCTCTATGTATTCTCTTCATTTTTAATTATCATTGCCTCTCTCTGAATAAAAGAAGATTAAATTTTATTCTGACTTTTATACATTTTCTTGGTAAACATATTTGCTTTTCTATAAATATTTTTCCATAGTTCTTTAATGGAGTTCAACTTCTTAATTGGTTCATTTCTCTATAATTTGTTTTATTTTTATCTCTACACAAATTGTTTACAAATTCTTCCCTTTTTAATTAATTAAACAAAGAGGATTATTAAAAAAATATATTAATTTAAAAATATTTTCAAACACTGCTTTTCTTTTCTTTTCTTTCAAGTTAAAATTATCTACTTAAATTATTTAAATGGTAGTCTTTTGATAGCCGGTCATGGCCGCTTGACAGCATTGTTTATGTGATAAAACAATAAAATGTAATGTTACCGGGCTGTGATTTTTTAACTACGGTGACTTTTTTTGATCCCTTTAATTTTTTCTACTCCGTCTTTATTATTTCATTTTTAGGGTTTTTTTTTCCTACTCCATCTTGAAAATTTCATTTTTAGGGGGTTTTTTTTGGCTATACGGCGATTTATTTTTTGGCTTTAACTTTTATTTTTTAAATCAATTTTTATTACCTTTTTTTAAAAAATAAAAACAAACAAAAAATAACTTGTCTCGAACTTTTACAAATTATTTCTCAATACACTCCCCACCCCACCCCAAAAATTAAAATAATATCAAAACTTTTGACTTTTTCAACTTTCGTTTTCTTTTTTTTTGGTTTAAAAATACGGCCACTTTTTTTTTGCCTATAAGGTGATATTTTTATTGGCTTTACTTGTATACTGCTGATATACTAAAACTTTTAATTTTTAAAACCAACTGGTAGTTTACTCTTAGCATATTGAAACCGCTTGAGGGCATAATTTCTATGCAAATGCACAGAAATATGCCATTTAAGTGGCCACGCTGCTATATAATATTCTATTTCAATGGTTAAGCATAGAAATACTCAGTTTACTTTTCTGCGGTGCCCATTTCTATGCTACAGCACAGAAATAGGATGTGTTATGCAGTTTATATGAACAATCCCATTTTAAATATCGCTTTTCTGCTGCAGCAGCCGCTGCCGCTGCATATGGTGAACTTTGTGTTACACAGTTTATACAAACAATCCCATTTTAAATTTCGCTATGCTATGCTACAGCACAGAAATGGAACGTTTATTCTAATGCAGCTGCCGCCACCGACGGTGAAGTTTGTATTACGCAGTTTATACAAACAATCCCATTTTAAATTTCGCTATGGTATTTTGTGAGGGTATCTGTAATTGAGACTGTCAAAAGTCTTGAAATTCACATGCCCAAGCCATTATTTTCAAAATCCAATGATGTAGTATGAGGTAGTAAAAATTGTGAAAACTTTGTCCCGCTTCTCTAGTCAAGGGTGACACTTTAATCAATTGTCAAAGGGGAGGTGTAAGTGTGATTTTGGTGATTTTTACAAAATCACACTAAAATTCACGTTTGCGTGAGAAAAATCGTAAAACTAATTAAAAATACCGTTTTTATTTTTGGCCAAGATGTTGTTTTGAATAAATTATTTCTTTTTATTCTTGTTAAAATTAAAAATTTTATTCGCGTGGCCACGATGTTGTTTTGGAAAAATTATTTATTTTTCTTCATGTTAAAATTTTATTTCCATCGTCACGATGTTGTTTTTATTTGTTTTTGTTCTTGTTAAAATTAAAAATTTCATTTTAGAAAAATAAAAATTTACAAAAAAAAAAGGTTTATCCAATTTATTTTATTTCATTTAGATAAATTTCATTATTTATGATTTTATTGTAAATCAAAAAAGCACTTTAAGGTTGAAAAAAAAAAAAGAACAATGGACCGGTAATGTTATAATTCTGTTTGTTTACATAGAAATTATGCCCTAAAGCGGTTTCAACACGCTAAGAGTAACCTACCAACCAATTTTTATGACTTTTTTTAAAAAGAAAAACAAACCAAAAATAACTTTCATCTCTATCTTTTGTCTCAATGAAGACAAAGTATTTCTCAACACCCCCCCCCCAAAAAAAACATTAAAATAAGATCAAAACTTTGGACTTTTTCAACTTTCGTTGTCTTTTTTTTTTTTTTAAAGACGGAGACTATATGGCGATTTCTTTTTCTTTGCCTTTATTTCTATTACACAAGGTCTATTTGGCATTTTTTTAAAATAATTTTCCTATTAATTACATTTTTGGATCCTTTCAACAGACCACAACAAAAAAATTACAATAACATCAAAACTTCACACTTTTATACGTTTCGTTTTCTTTTTTCAGATTGAAAACAGGGCGACGTCTTTTTTGGCTATTTGGTGATTTGTATTACGCGATTTCTATTTTGCACCTTACTATTACAGAAAATTTTTTGATCCTTTTATTTTTTCCTACTACCTCTTTAATATTTTATTTTTAAAAATCGAATATCTTCGTTTGCAGGAGCCTGACTAACATTGGTAAGTGGCATAATGTGTGCGCCATTTTATTTTTCTCATATAATTTAATGCGAAAGTATGAGTTTTCGCACGAGTTTGGCCGAATCGTGTTCAGCCCTACCCTTTCTCAATGTTTTTCAAATTCCAAAATGTGTAGGGAAGGGTGGGGACGGTGTGACAATTCTTAGTGACTCAGACTGCGAGATTTAAGTAGAAATGATATAACTCTGCTATGGAGAGATCAAAACTTGTGACCACTTGAAATCCAAACATCGTCAGACGATACGGTAGTGACCAGTGAAATGTGCGAATTCGCATAAAGTGTCCACAAGCACAAACAGGTCGTAATATTACTGTGCAAAGCCATCAAGTGGCCTGTAATGGTTGTTTTCTTACCATAAGTGTAGGCCATGAAAATGGCATTTAACGCATTTTTATGTGTTTTAACACATAAACAATGCTGTCAAGCAGCTGAGACCAGCTATCAAAAGACAACCATTTAAATATCAAATAATATATATAAAATTCTAACAGAACTATATCAAATCCTCCCATAAAGTATAGATATATAACACTCATACATCAACAAATAATTTAAAAAAAAGTGAATCTATATATCCTTTAAACTTTCAAAGTTTGAGTTTTATATATTTTTTAAATATAAAATCAATAATTTTAAATCTAAACAAATATAATTTCACCAACTTTTGATTTTGCCTTCATCAAAATTCATTTAACTATTCTTTCTTTAAGATTAAATATTACCCATTCATGACGAATTATCACTATACATATTGTACCAACATTGTGTTGGCACATAATAATTTTGTTTAAAAAATTATTAGAAATAAAAATTTTTCATAAAAGAAAACTTAAAAGTAAAAGTTTAAGAGTATTGAAATAAAAGTTTCAGTTAGTTAACTACAAGGGGGGAGGGGGTTTTGCTTTAGAAGCATCAAGTTAAAGTTTCATAAAAGAAGTTAAAGAGGTTATTTTGTATTATTAGTTAAAATATAAGTTAAAAGTTTAAAAACATAAATCTCTTTTTGTTTAAGATAAAGAAAAAAAAAGTTCATCTTAAAACTAAATAGCGAATGGATCTCAAATTATATATATGTGCATGCGACTGTAAATGTAATAAGTATATGCGTATTAAATATTAAAAATAAATATTAAAATGAAATAAAGGAAAAATATATTTAAAAACACAATGATGGCTACTAATTAAAAATATAAGACAACAAGTTCAACGATTGGCTACTAATCACAAATGTAAAAAACAACAGGATTAAAAAGCTTATCTCCAAAGGATTAGCTACTAATGAAAAGAACTTCGACAACAGATATTGCTGGAGGATATCAAAAATGACAACATGTCGTATACATATATAGTCAATTTTTTATCGGACAGTTAGTTCAGTTCAGAAAACAGTCGAGTTAGTTGTGTTTGAAGTTGCGTTTAAGAGAGTTATATCAGTCAGATTATTATGCATCCAGAATCAAGAATGCTGTGTTAAAACCTCGGAAAACATGACTTTCACCAGCCTGAAGTCCGATAAAAACAACAACCTACCCGATAAAAGTGATGACTGCGTAACAACCTGAAGCCGCCCAATATCTAATTGTCTTAAAGAAAATGCCTCAAAATAATCAGCATCAAATCTCCACAACAAAACTTCAAATCTAACCAGTTAGAGATATCTCACAAGAAGCAGCAAACAGCAAAATGTACCCACGTTCAAAATCCTAGGTAATAACATTTTCTTATATTCATTTCCAAAGTAGCCATCGCATTCATAAAGCCTCAAGAGTCAATTTTAAGAACTCTATAGCATACATAGACAAACTATATAATATGTGTGTTTAAAATGTTGTGTGTGTTCATGCGTTAGCATATATTGATTTCATTGTATTTTAAATTTCAAATATTATTTAATGCTTTCTCATAAGATATTATAGTGTGTAAATTATAAATGTGTTGTTATATATTAGTCAAATAAGATATTTAAAATTAGGTTAATAAATGTTAATTAAATAATTTCTTTCTTTAAAATTAAAGCTTTATTTGTCAATCAATTCTTTTCACCACTAATTTTGTATAATCTGTTAGTGATTACAAGTAGCTGAGCTAGTCTTGGGTGTAATTTAGGTGTTGAGTTAGTGGCCATTGTTTAAAGTGTGTTATTTAACCTCTGGATAAATAACTGGCGCCCGTGTATACAAAACAAAAACGTACTTTGAATGTGGTGTTAAATTCAACAGTCGAGAAGAGGTTATGTCCTGGAAATGTAACGCTAGTTATATATTTTATAGTTATCGTTTGGACATACATAATCTCCGAGTATGTTTTTCTCTGCCTAAGAGGCCGGTAGGTAAACAGAAATAACATATCCAGTACAATATGTAATCAAACTTAAAAATATGAAAATATAAAGTTCATTTGATCTGATATTATTCAAGTACTAGTATTATGTTAACAAAAAAGAGAAAATACTCACCTTGATATCAAGAACATAAGGAATAATTTTTTTCTTTACTTTGCTGGTAAACTTTTTAAGAAATTTCAAGATTTCTTCTTTACATGATTTGAACTATAAAATAAAAATAATAATTTAATAATAATTTCACATATAAGAATAATATGTTCATATAATGCTTTCAGCATACAAAAGATATTGCTTGTCTGGTTTTTTTATATATATTGCAACTTTAAGTTCTGCATCCAGAATTATGTTTATGTTTTAGTTGGCATATCTAAAAAAAATTATATAGTTTATTTGTTAAATAAATCAGTTGGCATATTTAATATAGTAAGTCATTTAATAAGTTAAAGCATTAAGTTATAAACTTTTATTGTAAGATATTTCTTTATAATGAGTTTAAATAAAATGAGCTTAATTATTTTTAGAAGTATAAGTTTAGCTAATTTTGTAATTATAAATATTTTAAAATGACAGATTTAAATTTTTTATTAATGTTTAACTTATTCTTAATTTTAAAATGCAATTACACACAAGATGTAGTTTTAAAGAAATGTTTATTAAATATTTTGCTTTAAAATCAAAAATTTTAAATAATTTAAAAATATTCTATAATCTTCTATAGTGTTAATAGTTAGTAATATTTCATTTAAACAGTTTAATTAAACTGTTAGTAAGTAACATCTTCAATTATATATATATGCGTGAGCAGGCATTTTATTTATTTTGACTGAAATAAAAGTGTTAAAAGAAATTGATTATCATTTTTAAGTTCCTTATTTAAGGAAGTTAATAGTTAAAACAATTCATTTCATAATGTTTTGTTTAAAGATATTTATTATTTTTAAAAACATTATTTTACATCTTGAGAATTTCTTTAAAAAAAAAATGTGTTCAAATAATTATTAATTATTTATAGTTTTAAATAAACGTTTGGGTTGAAAAGATAGATGATTCATTCTATCTTTTCAGACTTTATCTTTTGGAAGGAGATCATTTAAACAGAGTCTCCAAATATGTTTTAATTATTGTAATATTTAATTATCATTAAATAATTATTTGTAATTCATGGTATTAAAACTATTATGTTTAAAAAAATCCAGACAGTTTGAAAAAAAAAAGTTATTTTTAGAATATTTTACTTGACAATTAATTTCAGGTCAAATTAATATCATAATTAATGCCCTAAATTTGACAATTATTGATTTCTTCAAATCACATAATGTATCATATAAAAGCAGCTGACCACATTGACACTTCTTCTCTTCTCATTTTCTCCTGAATTATTAATTTAGTAATTGCTTAATTTGTTAATTTTAAACTATAAATGACTAAAATAATAACTACTCAGTTTCCTGCTTTGGCCCTACCATCTTACTAGTCTATCTCCTAAATATATACATCATAAGGAAATTCAACTTGTTATCGATGGAAGGAACTGATAATCTGACACATAGCTTTATAATACCAGGAATTCTCATAGAGGTGTACAAAATTATATTGCTTGAACTATAATTAATTTTCAATTTATTGTCTATTTAAGTTTGCATTTAAATGAAGATAAGTATGCTAATATCCTGAATACCAAAACTATGGCTTAATTTTATAAATAATTTACTCAGTTTCATCCTACAACTAATTATGAACTGTGCAGAGTTTTTCTGTTATAATTATTTATAAGTATTCTTGTTATGCTTAATTTTGTTTATAACAAGAATTATAAACTTTTGTTAATTTGAAGAATACATTAAAAAAAAAAAAAAAAGCAGCTGTAAATAATAGTGCTGAAAGTTTTAATTTGCATTTACTTTATCATAAAAATGAATTATTTTCATTATACTATATTTTCCATAATTAAAAAATTCTGTAAAAAATAACATTATGCTAGTTTTAAAAAAACTAAATGTTCATTTTAATGTCTCTATAATTGCAAAATGGAAATATTGCATTTTCAGGAACTGTGTTTTATTTTTAAATATCATAAAAGGGTATTAACTTTCTGCTTGTATGTTTTATCGTCAAATAAAATATATGTGTTAAAGTATATTGCATATTATTAGAATATTTCTATTCACTATGGAAATAAAAATAAATATTCACTGAATTATATTTCATTTTGTTTAAATATTTTTACTTGCTATTAAAGATAAATTAAGGCAGTGATTTCTACAACGTATATATTGTTTTATAAACTTCATATTACTTGAAATAATGCTAAGTTCTCTTTAAACTTCATGTTATTTTATAAATTTTGCATTGCTTCAAAATAACTTACATTGTGTTCTCTAAAAAATTGGTCATTGCTTTAAACTTCATATTGCTCCAGAGGAAATGATATTATATTAATTTCATATTACTTTAAATAATATTATGCTATTTTACCTTGAATGGCTTAATTTGTGTCAACGTTCTGATTCTAATGCCTTGGATTTTGACTAATTATTTTTCCAAATGTGATATTTAAATATTCAGAATATTTTAATAAAGTATTATAAATTTCAATGGAATCATTATTCTAACTATAAAGTGATGGAGAATTGCATTGGAATCAATGATTTCAAGATTAAAAAACTTTGAAAGTGGTAAAAAAAGGGGGCAATATATAATATTTTAGATATAAGTTTATTTATGTTTTATTATGCTTATAATATTCTTGGCTTATAATTTATGTACAATTTATGCTAAATAAGTAATAGCATTCTAAGAATATTTTTGCATTGTAATATAATCAAAAAAAATATGTTCACTTAATATGAAATTATTTAGAGTGTAGAAATGAATGAATAAATTATTGGAGTTTATGTATATTTTCTTATTAAAATTGTCAAGTTAAATTTATATGCCTAATAATTATTTTATTATACATTTTATCAGTTTTTCATAACATGTATTTATTATTATTACATGAAATAGTCTGTGTCTCGAAGCTATTTTCATATGTTGTTTTAGGTATGTTTTTGAAGTGTAATATGTCCTAGGTAATATGTAGCTAAAGATTTGTGATGATTAATTCTTAAGTTTATTAAGATTAGCAATATTATTCTAATTCTTTATTTACACTTATGGACAAGTGTGTACTTTTAGATTATTCCATCAATTTGCTTATTGTAGTTGTTCTTGATATTTTTGGAAGAAAATATTAAAGTCATGCGTAATAACAATCATGTCTTTACTTTGCTCTTGATATTATCAGAGTAGTTTGAGAATTTTGATACTATTGATATGCATATCCTGCATATCAGATCTGAAAAAACCATGATAAAATATTATATGTTTAAACTTATATAATTGCTTTATATTGGCTTGTGAAATTATGCATCCTCTCCAAATTCAAGGTTATAACATTGTTGACAATATTTATTTCTCAATACAGTGAATACTTTTCATACTTATGCCATATTAGAAAGAAAACTAGATTAATAAAATATATATGAAAGCTTTCTATAATCATAGCTAATAATGTTTTCTTTATGTACTTAAATTTATTATTTAAACATTGTGATAATGGTATTATTTTAACCATATCAAAATTATAGTCAAATATAATTGTTATGTTTTCTAGTATTAACAAAATCTTTGTTTGATTATTAAAATTGAATTTTGTATCTGTATCATCATCTGCCTTATCAGAAAATCCTAATCACACAAATATTATACTGCTAAAATACAAGAGTACAATAATACTTAAAACTCATTTCATTAAAGTTTATGATGTTTGATGTTAAAGTAATATCTATGGTTAAGATTATTTTATTTCATTATTTTAGTATGGATTATAAACTTATAAGAGTTCTTTTGCTATGATATATAAACAAAATCCCTTTTCTATTCATAGCATCATGCATGTTATCATAAATTGTTGAAAAGAAGAATCATGTTGAATATAAGTCTTATTATTAATTTAAATTATTTATTGAATTAGAATATTATCAAAAGACTGGATATCTGATTGTTTACTAGGATGCATTCACTTATATGATAAAAACCCAAGATGAAGAGTATAATTAGATTTTTGAATCTTTAGTAATAACCTGTGATTTGTGCAACCTTGCCTGGTCAGATTTATTTAGAGTTAGCAATCGTAAGATTTCAGGCAGTTTGTGTTTTGGTGATCAACCTGATAATTTCCACTAGTTGGTTGCTGGATAGCCACTCTGTGAGGTATTTAAATTCCAACTTTGAAATAATATATATAAATCGAGACTATCTGTTCTCACTTAATGATTAGTAAATATAAATTGATTGTGCATAATAAAACCCACAGAGTTACACTTATTAATGTTTTGCAATTTTTATAGATTCATACAATATATTTTTTTAAAACAAAATATGCTAATTTATTTGTAATTATTATGTATATGGTTATTTTTTTATTTTCATTTATTTACTTGTATTTGTAAATAAGTTTTGGATTTAAGTCCTAAAATTACTTACTCTAATGAAATTTAATTAATTAATCTCTATTGTTTTTGAAATTTAGTGGAACATGTTTGTGAAAACAGAAAAATATCTGGTTGTTTTTTATAAATAGTTTTAAAGTACATATAATCAAAACATTGACAGTCAAGCTAGTTAAATGTTGAATTAGTTTTGAAGAGAATTTTTAAAAAAGAATAAAAGCCAGTGATCACTGCACAATGGGATCAAGAAAATAAACTCTGCAGTTCAAGGCTTTTGGCCATTCATTTTGTATAACTTAACTGCAACAGCTATTTATCTATACTGACTTTAAAATAATCTTTGACTAATAAAATTCTTTTTAAATCAGTTTATGAAGATTATCCTTTCTCTCAGTAAAAATTAAGACTATTCTCTACATTATTTTTATTTGGAAGTTTCAATCAAATTTATATAAAGGATTAAATAACTCATTAACTATTTACTGTAATATTGAATTATATTTGTTGATTAGGAGCAGACTTACAAGTATCTATCCCTGCTAAACTACAATTAGAAAAAATAAAAAGCAAAACAAAAATATTATAGAACCAAATTAATTTATTTTTCTATTTTACAAATTTCTTGCTTATCTATTATGAGAATAAATACTAAATCTGAATATCATTATAGTTACAGGTCTGCTTAATTTTTGCTATCGTTAAAAGTCTTAAATAACTGTATAAACGTTAGGTAACAAGATTAGTATTTGGACAGTCAATATCTTTATCAATACTCTAATCTAATTCTTAGATAAAACATACATATATATATTTATAAGTCAAATTGATTAAGTTATATATAAATTATTGTTATTTTATTAATTAATTAAATACTGTTTTGAATAATTTGTAGCATTTTTTTAGTTTTCTATGCCCTAAAATCTTCATTATATCAATAATCACTGTGATTTTATGTTTCCTCAGGAGTGTTACTATTAGGATATAATCATGGTGTATGTGTATGCTGACATGTATGCGTCAACTTAATTTAATTCTCCAACAGATTTGGTAACAAAAAATAGGTTTATTAACAACTTTAACACAAAAAATAATGCATAGCTATAAGTTATACTCTAAGAAAGTTTTCCAACTAAAAACTCTTCTATTAGACAAAACATTCTACGCCTCACGTTCTTGATTGTTTAACTTATAAATAATAATGGCAGGTGACATTACACTCCTCCACCCATAGCAGGGGAAAACGGCTATATTACAAAGTCACTTAGATAAGCGGGTGAGTTCCTATCTCGCTTTGGGTGTTTATATTCCGTATTATATACTGTATTCGATGATTATGGTTGGACTATTTTTGGGTCTTCTGCTGAAATCTTTTCCCGAGGGTTTGGTATCTGGTAGTTTGGACTTGGATCTGAGTTATCAGGTCTCTTTTCTGAAGGTTTATTCCCATTGATTTGAGCGGTATATGTATATTGCCAGTTTGGATTGATGCGATGGCGGATATGATTAAAATGTCTCTTGTATCTAACATTATCTTCCATTTGTACTGTAGCTATATTCTTGGAAGTTATGCCAATTACTTCGCCCTTTATTCAAATTTGTCGTAGGCAATCTCTAATCCACACCTTTTCACCTACAAGAAACTTCTCTGACTTTCTATCAGTAGTTTCTCTTATCAGTTCTGGTAGGAGTAAAGTTAAGTTGGTCCGTAACTTTCTTTTCAGAAAAAGTTCGGCAGGAGTCTTTCCACTAGCAGCAGTTGGAATAGAATGTTGTGCAAATGGTATTTTCCTACTCTTGCAAATTACTGATTTGCATTTTATTTTAACTCTAGTTGTACTGGCTTTGTTTTCATTTGTCCTAAATTTTTAGTGAAAGGTGATGGGAATTTAATCTGCATTTTGTTTCCGATATTAATTTTCTTTATTATATTAATCCTAATTCCCAAAGAATGGAACCAGTTTCTGCCCATTAAGGGTTTTATCTTTTTATGTAATATATATAATGGTAGAACTCCTTTGTTTGAGTTCAACTTGACCTTGACCATAACCTTTCCGATAATTTCGACTTTATTTCCATTAACGTCCGTTGCGCCAACTTCGGTATTCACTTTTTTTTTTTAGGCTTATTTTTAAAAATAGGTTTCCAATCCTTTAGAGACATGAGAGAAACATCGGAGCCGCTATCAATTTCCATTTTACAACGTTTTTCTTCGATGCACACAGTTTGATTAAAAATCTGATTCTGAATTTTTCAGTGTATTGATCTCGTATCAATCTTTTGAGTTGTTTTTTCCAGAATCTCTCGCTAGGGTTCCTCGTGTTTCATACAGTTGTTTACAACTGCGTACAACATGTCTGTTTTTTTGCAGCGGAAACATACGCGGTTATAGGTACAATCCTCATCTTGTTCCACATTTTTCAGAATCGGAAGATAAAGGATACGAGGTGACGCATTTTTCATAAATTCTTTTGCCTGCTCTATTACGAATTCATGAGCTATTCCCTTTTTAATGGCTTCTTTATATGTAATGTTTGAGTCCGCAAGTAATTGTTCACGAAATTTTATGTTGTATAATACAAGTAGCAACTGTTCAAGGAGTGCCTCTTCTAAATATTGACCATAAACACAATTTTTAGCTAATTCACGCAGGGCTGAATAATATTCCTTGAAGGTTTCATTTTTTGTTTGATGTCGTAAATGAAAGTGTAGTCTAGCATGCTTCGACGGTAGCAGGCAGAACTCTGAAGTTAATTTTTCAACCACATCGTCGTATTGTAAAGTTTCTTGTTCAACAGGTTCACATAACCGGTTAGCTACTTCTAAAACCTTGATTCCTGCGAAACCTAGAAGGGTGGCAATTTTAATGTCATTTTCCTTAACACTGTTTATCAAAAAGTGTTTTTCAACCAGTTTTACATATAATGGCCATTTACTGGGATTTTCAACATCGAATTCTCCTATTCGTAGTTGTATTATGGTGGCCATTTTTCGTTCCAAAAACTGTTTTTCGGAGATACTGTCCGACTGTGCCAATTTGACGTGTATGCGTCAACTTAATTTAATTCTCCAACAGATTTGGTAACAAAAAATAGATTTATTAACAACCTTAACACAAAAAATAATGCATAGCTATAAGTTATACTCTAAGAAAGTTTTCCAACTAAAAACTCTTCTATTAGACAAAACGTTCTATGCCTCACATTCTTGATTGTTTAACTTATAAATAATAATGGCAGGTGATATTAGATATGCATGATTGGTTGCCTCATATTAGTCAACAGTATGCTGTATGCTCTTTAAAATAGACTATTATTTTAGTAGTATAAAATAAGCTCAAGCATATAACTATTAAAATAAATTGATTTCCCAATGTGAGTCATAATTTTTCTTTTGCATTCCCAAACATATTCTGTTACATAAAACTGGCAGTTTAAATGTAAAATCATTCATATATATTTCTTACTACATAAAATTGGCTTCTAAACATAAGGCAGAAATTTAGACATTGCCTTCAAAGAGATTTCTGTTATGTATATATATATAATGAGTATAAAAGTGAAACTATATTATAAAAATCTTACAATCTGCAGAAGTACTTTCAGTTATTATATAATGAATATTTGATTTTAATTATAATGTATATATATATGTATATGTATGTATTATTTATAAAGTTAATTTACTAGTGCATAGTTTTATTTAACATTTATTCACAATAAATATCCTTGTTATTTGTTAAAGGATAATTGTAATAAATACTAGTTAAAAATACAACAATAGTAAGTTTACATAATTAAAGTAAATAAATATATAGAATAGTATGTAGTAACTGACAGGAAATGCATGGCTTGGCTTAACTGAAGAGACCTTGTTAGTTTGAAATACATATTAAGAATCAACATATTTTTTTCAGTATCTACAACTATATGTTTAGAGTACAGTAGCAGTAATAATAAAATAAAAAATATCCTTATCATATTCACATTGTTTTTGACATTATGTAACAAATAAAAATCCTAAATAAAGAATACATGCAGAAATTTGAAATCAGTTTCATAAGCCTGTGAAAAGAAATGTCAGACTAATCTGCATTAAAAGGAGCCAAATTGTTGAGACTTAATTAGCTGAAGTAACAATATACAATATTGCCGAATTACTTAATATTTCAAGATCAACAAACAAAATGTTTTCACTCAATAAAGATGGAAGAATGAAACCTGATAGAACCAATTAGGATCAAAAATCAAGATTACAGGAAAGCACAAATTAACTTTACAAAGTATTACAACAAAAAACCACAAAACTTCAGATCAGTGCAACAATCAGCAGAGGAACCTAGCACTGTTTACCGAAAATAATCCATCATGAGGTTTACAAATAGAATGCAACAATGAGCAAAATGCAATATAACAAGAAAAAAACAGAACGTCTAAAAGCATGTCCATTGATAGAACAATTCATTGTTCACATTTTTCTTATTCCATAGAATTTACATGTAGTCATTTTCAAAAAAGCCTACTAATTAATTATATTGCCTTTTTTCAATCATGAAAAACATAATGATGAAACTATCATGATTTAAATATTTGTAACCAGATCTCTCATGAAACAAACATTACTCTGCATAGATGCACTATAGTTGCAGACTAGTACAACATTTTATAAGACCAATATCATTCCATGTTGCAAATATATATCTCCAGACAACACTGTCACTTTTCAAGATCAACTACAATTAATAAATCCACTTATATAACAAGAATTTAAAAAAATGTAAAGATGACCTTTTAGGTTTTTCATGATCTCTCAATTACCTAATTAAGTACTAGTAAATCTTTGGATTGAATAATGATTGAGAAGTTATTCTGTACTTATATTTCTTATAAAATTAAGGTTTTTCTCAATGAATAATGGCTTAATAGTCCTCTGAATACTGAGAAATTATTACAATTCCAGTCTATGTATAATATAAACAATTCTTGATGCACATTGTCATCCTGCACTATTCTACATTAGTAAATTATTTTAAATGTTTGTTATTTTGCCCAACCAATGTACATTTGTAAATATACTAATATGAATATTTTCACAGATAAAAGATGATAGTCTATGATTATTTGACAGGAAATTCTATATATATATAATTTAAAATTATCTTGATTAGACTTATTAATTGCCTGAAATAAATATTGATCTTCTCTATTTCATTGCAATGTCATGTGAGACTGATAAAAAACTTTTCCAATAAAATATGTATCAGCAATTAAATAAATGTTTCACAGAAAGAAATCAATTAAAAAGTACTTAACATTTTTCTATACCATCACAAAAGTACCTTTTTTCAGAGCTTTTTCTTACTTAAATAACAAGAATGTATTCCATATTATAATTATTTATTTTTGTTTTCCTCTTTTTCAAAAATTATTGGTTGAGGATTTTAAACAATGTTTTTTCCTCCAACAACTTTTTCCAAATGGCACTGAACTTATTTAAGTCAGTCTTTTCATTAATGTTATCAGTCTTTTTAAAAATTGCTATAGCCATTCATATAATCTCTAGTTATATTGATCAATTTTTGCCAGAATTCATATCTTATTAAAATTGACAGCACACATTAGTCTTCCCTAATAGCAAGAATGTGTTGACTGGGATCAGATTTGATAAACAATATAACATCCTAAAAGAATTTTTATCCCTGAGACAAGAAAATACTTCACCAATTAGTTTAAAAGTAGTATACAACATCTTTTGTATGAGTTAATCATCATTAAGAGGTAAATTTTTAAAGATATATAACAATTAATTTCCTCTTGCCTATTAGAATTCCCTAATCAGTTTCATTTTTGATAAGATAACATATTAAATGTTTGATTTGGAACTAAAATATAAACAGAAAAGATAATGTTTCTTTACAAATCAAAAAATTTGTTTAAATAAATCTATATATTATACAGATTAGTTAGACCAAAACAAATATTTGATCAGTTTAAGCAATTTTTATTGGATCAAGACTATTTGCCAGAATAACAATATTCAAAAATATATTTCAAGATTGAAATAAAGATGCTAATTTTTGAAAACCTTAAACCATAAATAATAATGTATATCAAAATTATGGTTTTAAGATTTTTCTCTTTTTTGAGTGGCTAATTATGGCTCTGTGATTTATCAATCGTTATGCAAAGATGTACAAGGTGAAGATATTTCTTCATCTATTCTGCATAAACATGAATAATTTAAGATGGAATTAAGCCATTGTTTTTATTGTCTAATTTTCATTAAAGCCTGATGCTAAAATAATATGAAATAAATTAATTTCTCAATATAAATGTTACTGAAAATCATTCAAATTTTTGATATTTTAAATTAATTTAAAACTCTTAATCAGTAATATTTTTGATGGGTTAGAATACTAAATGCTTAACTTGAGACTATGTTATAAATCGAAATGATGATTTTTTTGCAGATCAGTAAATTGTTACTTAAATAAATTCCCTTTATAAAGAGAGATTAATGAGATCCAAATCAACGGTTTGAATAGTTGAAACAGTCTTATCATGATTGCAATGAAGATATTTGTTTCATAGCTATTTGGAGATTTAAAAAGATTATACATTTATACAATTTGCTTTAAAATTTCTCAATCAATAATCTATTAAGATTACTATAAAGCTTGAATTTTAAGAACAAATAAATGTTTAGAGAAAATACAGCTTAAAATATAAATTAACTAGTAAGGTAGCAAGGTGATTAAGTATTTAGAATCTTGTTGCTTTTGCTCAAAGTCATCCTAAATATTTAGCATGTTTTTAATAAATTAATGTGTATTGAAATAGAAACTATTTACTATTACTATTATTACTACTATTACTATATCTTGGATTAAAGAGGAGAGTATTCATTTATTTAACACTCTCAAAAGGTGCATGCTCTATTAGCTTGAAAGGCTGATATTGGAATGAAATACTATTACTATTGTTATTATTATTATTATTAGTAAGTGCCATTAAGCCAGCATAGACCCATGGAAATCATATAAACAACATTTCTCCAGAATAATCTATGTTTGTTTTTCCAGACTGCTCAAAGACACATTTATTATTGAGATAAAGAATTTAATTAATCTCTTTGCTGGTTATCTGCAAATTTTCACCACCAATGTTTCCAAATATTATATATGTTTCTAATGAATTACATCATCTCATAATACATCCAAAATAGAGCAATTTCAATCTCGTCATTTGTGCTTTAAATTAGAGTTCAGATCAAATCAGATCAACTATCAATTTTTTCAATTTCTTTGCTGACCATAGCATTTTCGAATCTTTGCAAGCATTACAATAAAAAGCTTCAATATATTTCTTACTTTTATTTTTCAATGTTCAACTTTCAAATTCATAGGTCATAAAAAAGCACTACAGCTGATGTAAGTTTGATCTTCATTTTAAAGATATAACCATAAATCTAAAAATCCTCCCAGATTTTCTATTATGACTAGAGATTCTTTGTTGTTGATAAATCCAAAATAAAAATTATCAATCACTTCTATGTCTTTATTATCAATTATTAAACCAGTTACTAATCCCTGAGGTTGACATATAAAAATTCATCTTTTCAATCACTTTTTCAATTTTTTTAAAGAGAAACAATATCTTCCATATGTTAAAACAAAAATTTGTCTTAAGCATAAAAAACAGAAATCAATTAAAATTTGGAAATGAAAAAAAATAAAAATAAAACTTGAAAATACTCAAGTTTCTATTAGTTAGTGTATACTACGGCTAGCTTTTTCCATAAATCCAATTATTAATATTTAAGAAATATTAATACAGATTATTATAATCTATAAAATGAACAGTAATAACAAAAATATAATTATTTTAAAATTGAATAAATATTAATTAATAAATATGCAAATACTTATTAAAATTCTAACTTCTTGATTCAATAAAATTTTATTTTGCGAATAGAAATATTTAATCACCTCGGATTTTGAAACTGTCAAATTGAGAAAAACAAGTAATCCATAATCTTTGTCAAACAGTAATGAACAGCAGTAAACTAAAAAAAAAAAAAGAGAGAATTTTTAAATTATTTCATCACATGACCATATATATAATGGTGCAAATATTTTAATAATATAAGCAACATTTACTTTAATATATATATATATCAATGTATTTTATTCATATATTAAATTTTGTTAAATAATAGTATTTGCCAATAACATTGGCTTCGTGATGTTTTTACAATGCATTCTTTTTTTGGGGGGAGGGGGGTGATTACATAAAACAGCACATCTCAATTTCATTAATAAAAAATCAGTCTCCCCTGAAATATTTAGAAACACTTGCAGCCCCTAAAGAAAAAAAATCTTAATAGAGGCACATGCTGTTATTATATAATTTTATTGTATTTATATTTAGTTTATTTATATAATTTTCTTATTTATATTCTCATTATAATACAAAATATTTAAAAAATTACATTTATTACAACGAACATAAAATATAAAACACGAAATTCATTAACAATAGAACAAAAATTGAATAACATAACAAAAAAGATTTAAATAACAACTTAATGTGATGGATGTATCTGAATATTGCTATACAAATAATCAATATCAGGTGAAATATTTGTCACAGCAATTCTTAGATTTTTTACCATTTCTATTGATAAACAAGATCTATGCTTATTTTTATTTATTAATAGTGATAAAATTGCAGTTTCACAATGATATTAAATCATCATTTCTTATGCTTACATGATCTGTTATCACAGATTGTGTATGCATAAGAATAAATCATGATGTTCTAGTGGTTTAATATTAATCCTAGTCAAAGAATGTTGGTGACTATGGTTATTAAAAAATCACACACTAAAATATAGATATTGAACTGGTGTTCAGATCATAAGTATACAAGTGAATTAGGCTGGATTAAAAACATTATTGTGTTTTCAGTTTGGCTCATAGTTTTAGAGTTAATTGCAAAAGATAAAAGGCAACTGCTGAAGGAATGAATTAATGTCAAAGATCTAGGTATAGTGCTCTCAGATCCAAGGCTTCTCACTGATGAAAGCCATAAGCTAGAAACTAATCTGGGGATATTGGATGGATAGACACTAGATAAGGATTTTGATGCACTAACCTTCCAGCATTTGTGGATTACTATGGCTTGCATTTGTTGGCAGTAGTATATGGAGAAAGTTGCAAATATGTTTCACAAAGATATGGGGATGTGAATGGATCCAGAATATTTAAGATTGTTTACCACTGAAAAATGTTCTTTTTTTCCAATGAATCCAAAATTCTGACAAAGGTAGAATTCTAATTCAAAGGTTGATCATGGGAGATTGTTAAATTGTAGGAGTGAAGTAAATAACATTCTTATCCAGTCATATTCTTTATTTTTATTTGTGTTAGGAAAATATTTTTTCAAAAAAAAAATCATCAAATTTGTGATATGGATAAATATTATTTTTTTTACTTTCTGTTGATAATAAAATGTTCTTTTCTTCAAAAAATTCATGAAAAGAAGCAAACATTTCTATATTATTATCCCTAAAATGTTCTAATCACACAGAAAGTTTATTTTGAAATGTCTGCAATTTTGTGTTTAGGATTAATATATTGATACTTTTAGTTTGCAGAGAAAGACACAATGTTACTTTTTTGAAAAAAATCTGTCAGATAAGAAAGCAAATATATCCAATTTTGATCAAAAAATGAGATGTTAATGTGGGATTTTTACCAAAAAGAAAAATTCATAATTCATCTTTTAATATTAAAATTCTGTTTAGGACTTTACTTCAGGATAGCCATCTTATTTTTGTGTGATATATAACAAATTCATAATTGATGTCTGTCTCTTGGTATAAAATTCAAGAGACTTGCATAAGTAGCTTTTTATATGATTAAAGTTGAAATATTAGATTTTTTTCTTTTGGATAATGCAATAAGCATAGCTTGTGTTCAGACAAATCTTTTTTAATTCTCCTATAAATCTTAAAATCCTGCCAGTCATGGCTGCAATTCCGTTGGTGCAAATCCCAATGTTCTTTTGCCAATCAAATTCATTTTCTATAAAATAGTTATTCATCTTTTCAAATATATTTCCTTCTTTATTTGTGCTGGAGAGATTTCTACAAAACAGTAGGTCTTCGTGAATTTTCAATTGATACAAGTGATATAATAAAAATCATCAAATTAGCATCATTCATATTATCAGTTGACTCATCAAGTTATATGTCGAATATAGTACCTTGTTCGATTCTTGATAAAATGCAGACATAGTATTGTCAGCAAAGCTATCTATTCTTCTTTAAATTGTGTTGTTGAACACAGGAGTTTTTTTTTTTTTTAAGGATTTGATATTTTAGAACCATGAATAGTTTAACAAATTTTTATTGCTCCTGGCAAGACAAGATATTTATCAATTGTATAAGGGTTTGTTTTTTTTTAGCAAATAATAAAACAATTTCAAAAGAAGCTTTTACTAATTGTCATTTAATTTAATATGCTTTGAAAAAAACTTAGTTTGCCATTGTAATACTTTCGCATTGCTTTCAAAAAATTTGATTGTCTTACTCTTAAAATCACTATGTACAGGATCTGAATAGCGACTAAGTTTTTCAGAACTCAAATAATTATTTGACAATTGTTTCTGGTAGATTACACACATAGGATTGTATGGGTCATTATATGAAAGCACAAATCTATTTCAAGTAAGGAGGATATTTAAGAATTTTTTTATGACATTTTCTGCCTCTCATCAACTAATGTTAAAAACGATATGAAAGTTTCTGCCGATACTGGTAACATATGAGACATGGTTGCTTATAATTCAAATTCTTTGTTGTCTTCACTATCTTGGACTGACTGACCTCTACAAATACAATATGTTCATATTAGATACTTATCTATCTCAGGATTAAACTTTAATGAAGAATTACCAAACACATAAGTACCACTAATACACATTACAAAAATAAAACTAATAAACTTCACAAGGGTATTCCCCAGAGTTCATAGAGATGATATATATAAATTGTAAAATAAACAGTTATTATTTCGTTAGGCTGCATAGTGTAATATATAAATTTTCACATTAAAGTTTAAAAAATATATCTGTATATAAAAATAAATCTAATTACCTACTTCTAACTTAAAATTTTAAAATTTATTTTTGTGGCTACTTTTGATAAGATCCATAGATCACAGTTTAAGAAGTTCTGATATAAAAAATTATAATCTCAAAATTAAAAAAAGATGCAATGTATCTTCACAAATTCTTTTTTTTTTTTAAAGCCTATTATATCAAAAATTTAAAATAAATCAATATGTGTACAGTACACATGGTTAACTACTAAAAAATTTGACATTGAAATATATTTATAAAATAAAATAAAAATCATAAACTTAATGGTTACGATTTTATTAGTTATGTAATTAAAAATTCACACAAGCACTAGTGTTTATTTGCTAATGATTTTTTTTTTAACCATTATTAAATAATATCTATTCATTCCTTATTATAACTAAAAGAAAGAAAAAAACATAAATTATAAGCAAATAAAATCAGTTTCCTTCTCAAAGAGATATGAAATTAATTAAATTTGACAAACTTCTCAGAAAATATATCACAAAGTGGCTTAATATTATACTTATATAAATATTCTTTCACTAACATTATATTAATATAAAATATATCTCTTAGTGAAAGAAAATATTTCTGCCAGCCAGCCCAAAGCATTATGCTGTTATATAATAGAACTTATTAATGATTAACTAAAACTAATTGAAACAATTTCTAAAAAATTGTTACATTGCATTCATCAGCATAATTTTCAATAATTATCATCCACTGTAGAATGAAAATCTCTCCAAATTTAATACACTTTTTCTGATTAAGTTTCTCTTTTCATATCACTCCAGAAAACTTCTATAAATTTCAAGTGAGGTCTCTATAAGTCTTTTAGAATCTCATGATCTAGTTTAACACTCCATCTGTCGATCTAATATCATCTCTTCTAGCAATATATCTAGCACCAAATCATTTCAGTCTCTTAATTCTTTCAATGATGCCAATAAAATATATTTGATCTCATCCATTTTTGATTCTACCTTGTAATACCCAACATACATCTATCCATATTCGGTTGAAGTCTATATATTGCTTGTATTAGCATCCAAGTTTCAGATCCATATAAAAGAATTGAAAAAACACATTTATTGAAGACCTTTCTTTTCAAACACATAAGTTAATTTTTTTGATTAAGTTCACTCATTATGTTTCCATCAATGTTAATAATCAGAGTCAAAGATATTTGAGTTACTAACTTCTAGTTGCTATCAATTTTCATTTTTGTCTTTTATAAAAAGTAGATGACTTTATATTACGATAATTCTCTTAGAATTTTATTTTTAATATTTCTTTCTCATTTTTATGTGAGAGCTCTTGTAATATTTTCTGAGACTCAAGAATTATTTGCAAAAGCAACCACATCATCTGCACAATCTAGATGACTTAAATAAGAACAATTTGTTTTTATATTCCATTAGCTTTCCATTTTAATATACAAAATACTTCCCCTATATTTGCAATAAAGTTTTGAAAATATGGAATCTCCTTTTATACAACCTTATCAATATTAGTCTTGATATCATCATGTAATATTATCACAAATGAGGTATATTTTGATAAATATTCTTCAAAATTTTACAATATTCTGATCTATAACTTAATAATCCAAAGCTTTAATCATTATGGAAATACTTATAGGATCAAATGTCTTCATAATTTACAAACTTAAATATAATGGGAATTTATACTCATTAATCCTTTATATAATTCTTTTAATACTTAAGTTTTATCTATGGTATTACAACTATTTTTAAATGCAGCTTGTTCTTTTGGTTGGTTTGAATGCAAAGTTCATAATGATTTTAGTAAAAATATATTAAATAATTGATAGAAGGTTAATAAGTCTGTAATTTCTAATATCTTTTCTTTCATCTTTCTTAAATATCAATATTATTATTGCACTCTTCCAATCGCTTGATAACATCTTTATCATTTAGAATTAGGTTTATAAGCTTATTCAAAATTTCTCTATTTCTTCATCTGCTTTTAAAATGTCAGTACTAATTCCATCATTTTCTGGAGCTTTTCAATTCTTCATATACTTGACTGCATATTTTATCTCTTCATTAAAAACACTTGACATTTCAAAAGATGTAATTTTAAGAGCTAGATTGTTTTCTTGACTTTTATTACTGTACAGTTATTTGTAGAACTCTTCCATACACCTCAATAATTCCATTCTTCTTTTTAGTAGTAATTCCATCTTTTCTTTTCATTGCTGAAATACCTAACTTTCCTTCCAATAGCAAGATGTTGTGTTATGTTTTTGAAACTTCTGTCCTATTCCATAGCTTACCAATTCAAACCTATATTTTCTTATATGATGATCACTTTTAAATATCTTCATATTCTTTCTTTTCTTTGTATGATGGCATGTCTCAGTTAAAAAATTGCTAATGAATTGATGCTTTTTTATAACACCTATTTGAGTAACAATTCTTAGAATAATGTTAAATATCTTCTTATTTATTTTGTTTAAATCCAACCATCACTGAGTTCTATTAACATTCTAAAACTATTTGTAAATTCCAGCTTAAATTCATTGGAGTATTTTTGAAGATTAAGAATATCAATTGTCAATATTGTCTTTTATAATAGTTTTGTCTCTAATTTTGCATTAACCCATATTCTTACTAATCAATAATTACTTTCTGCACTGAATCTATTAAGTAGAAATATAATTCAGTTCTGCTATATTATCTTCATTTTGAAGCTTCTATATCTATTTCCACTTTAGATTTAATCTCAATAAAAATTAATAATAGGCAGATTTTCTTTTTTGAAAAATTCCACAAATTTATTTCCTCTGTCATTTCAAAAAAGAATTCATAATATACAATTTTCTTTTCCGAGAAATTCTGCAAGTTCTTTCTCATTTCCTTCTTCACATTGAAATTTATATACAGCACTTTCATCCTTCAATTGCTTTTTAATTCAAACATTAAAATCTCCCCTAACAATTTTAAAATGTTGTTTGGTCTGATCAAAAGCATTTTGTATATCTAAGTAAAATTCCTTTACTTCATCAAAATAAGAACATGTTGCCACATAAGCCTGAATTATCTGAATTTGATGTACTTCATTAAATCTTGCAACTCTATCTAAAAACTCTTAATCTTCACAAAGTCTGACAATACAGTTCTTCTAATTCACATAATCTACAGTTGAAGATAGCTAAATAAAAGGTTGTCATCAAATGCTAACCTACATCCATAATCCATGTGTTCGTTGCAACCTCTGCCTTGACTGATAACTTTATATAACCTCCAAAATATAAAAGCTGTAATTAAATGTGTCTATCATCATTCATAATATCTACAAAAGAGAATGATCATTCACATATACATTCCCATATTGCCTTCAAAAACACTCAACTGATATCTCCATTAAAATAATAATAATAAGATTTCTGAGAAGACACTTAATGGTATTTTGTGGCCTTAAACTCAGAGAAAAAAATCATTAAGTTCACCATGCTGGTTAATACAAGTTGGAGAGCAGCCTATTTATGTTCCTTTTCTATATGAAAAATAATGGCTATGATACCATTTGAAATGGATCTTAGAAATTTGTCCTACATAATTCCTTTAAAATCTCAAAAAAAAAAAATTAAGGAAGGAGTCTCCTTTCAGTTAGCAGCAAACTCCTTTCTATAACCACTGTATTATAGTATAGCAATTTATAAATTTAATATATTCAATGTATTCAATGTTCATAAACTGTAATGATTATTGGTAAAAACTTTTTTCTTTTGTTATTGTTTTGCTTTTTAAATGAAAAAGTTACAATATATTATTGTTATTACCGATATTGTTAAAATCATTTTCTTTATTTCTAGTATTGATTTACCATAATTTTCATTAAAGCAAACCACAACATAAATTCAATTGTGCCAAGATAATAATTCTCAAATTGTTTCAAGTAAACTAAATAATCATCACATCAAAATATGTTTACATGATTGGCAGAAATTCTCCTACTATTAAGTTCTGAGTATATATTATAAATTTTATAAACCTAGAAAATCAAGCATCAAAATCAGTAAGGAAATACTGTAAAATAAATTATGAGAAAGAAATCATTACTTCATTTACATAATCAGACAAATATAAATTTTAAGACTTAAAATCCTCATACATTTTGATATCATACATTTTAAACTTTGTACAATATTCATTTTAATTATGTATGACATAATGTTAATTTCTGTGTAATATATCTGACTAATTTTGAAAAAATAAATCAATTATAGGATCAGTTGTTTTAAGAAGTCATCAAAATTATTCTATTATATTCAACCTTTTTTGATCATTCCTCTTACATGCTTTATTATTGTGTAACCATAAAGTAGTAAAATATTTTTTTTTACTTACTTGGTTCCAATTTTATTTCAGATTACCCAATTATGGAAAATATTTGAAAGAAAAAAACATCAGTTAATGACAATTTCATAAAAGTCAGATTTTTAGTATGAGTTTTGAAAGTAAAGAAATGTTTTGTTGTGATAAATACTTTAAATAAAAAATCTGATTATGGGCCTATTTTCTTAATGAATTGTAAAGAGAAATTGAATCATTATTTAAGCTCTACAAAGAACAATATGTATTTCCAAACATGTCAGTCATTTAATTCATGAAATAAAATAAATAAATAACTAGATAGATAAATTTTTCTCTGCTTAAATATAATGATTTTACTTTTGAGCAAAATATTATTAAATTTAAATAAAATATCTAATAAGATTAGACTAAATACTAAAATTATGAGACAACGGTACTCAATAATACTTTGAATTATTTTAATATACAATATTAACTTTAATAAAAGAATTATAAATCTGAAAGCAATAACATGAATTATATGTAGCATATAAAAAAAAAAGTTATATATTTGTAATTCATTTAAAGAATATAACTTCTCTAATGGTTTGCAGACACACTGTTGAAAGTGGACACAAAAAAACAATGTTCCAAATCTGAATCGATATAATTGATCAATCAAATGCTAATAAAAAAACTTTACATATTGTGAGTTGAACACACATTGTAAAAATTCATAACATTTGCCTATTAAAATTAACTGATAATAAATGATATTCATCTTAATGTATTGTGTAATAATCAAATACTTAAGATTGCATTTTGATATTATTTTATAAAAGTAGACCAAATACAAATTCTAAGATTCTTTGCACTTTGATTAAATATTATAAAAATTCACTGAGACAATCCACTTGTAATACAAAATCATTATATATTTCGTAAGTCTTTTCACACCAATTGTGATTCATTTAGATATAGCAATAGCACTCTCTAATCACTTCTGGTCAATATTCATAAGTAAATTAAAAAACAATCAAAAATTTGTCATATTTTATCTACTACTTACTAATAGGAATTCTACTGCAATAAAAGTTGATTATCCAAACAAATACTGCATTGATAAAATAATAAACTGTCTTATCATATTATAATTTAAAATCAAAGGCTAAAACTTATAGCAATCAATATTACAAATATTATGCATATTCACATAATAAAATATTTACATTATGAAATCATCATGCTAAATAAAAATAGAATAATCTAAATATGTAGGTAATTTCTCACCCATCTAGAAATCATATGGACCATTACTATATATAAGAAATAAAAAAATATTCTAATTTTGTTATTTATCACATCATCACGAGATATCCTGTACAATAATGTATATACATATAATACTATATTTTGTTCTTTTAAAATTGCTAAATTACTGGATTACTATAAAGATCATTAAAGTTTATACTTAGCTCTAAAATTGAGATGCTACAAAAATTGTAGTCACATAATAATAATTTATTACCAATGAGATCAAAATGTTATCATGTGATTATAATAATTTATTGTCTAATTATTTTTTCCAGCTTGCATAACTATTACATTTTTATATCCTATTAAATTTTTATATCTTAATAATAATCAAGATGTTTTATAAATATATTACATATGAAGTTAAAAGCAGACTTAAATAGCCCAATCTCTTCCTATAAAAAAACAATGAAGCAATTCTTCAGTATTATTTAGATTTTCCTGCCTTTGCTTAGCTAAGAATATAGCTAGATATCCATTTACTAACCAATAACTAAAAGACTGGGCAGGGTCGGGTGAAAAAATTATAGAACTAGCTGAAAATAAATTCCAGTGATAATGATTATGGATAGATTAAAGCACTAATCACTATGAGACTTTTCCATATATATATATAATAATTTTTGCTATAAAAGTATAGATATACTAGATAATAGGAGTTAAGTTACTAGGGGAAATTTTAGCATTGCTTGACATTTCCTTAATGCATTTTAAAATTTCATATTTAGAAGCTACTCTATAAATTAATTATCTATTAAATACAGAGTTAGACAATAAAATAATAAAGTACCTTCTATCACTTAGATGCATAAATATTTTATTTATTTACTTAATAGATTTATTTTAATTATACAGCTAGTTATTATCAAACATTATTTTAAAAAAAAAACTTTTAAAAATTCCAACAAGATAAATTCACTAGTAACTTTTTTTTTTTACATTGTATGCATTTTTTGGGTTTGTCCATAATTATATAAGCCAAAACTATAAAATGCTACTTCTTAAAAAAAATAAGCAAATTACAATAAGTGATCCTATATCTGCTAATTGAAAAATCGAATTCTTTATTATTAGATCTGGAAGACTATTTTTTATGTCATAAATCTTCAATTGTTTGTAAAAAAATTTAGATAAGCATTAGAAACATCTTCATTGGAAATATACCTTATTTGGTGAAACTATATTTTCAGCTAGTGACTAAGACTGCTACTTAATAACTTTTAGTATATTTTTTGTGAGACACCTTGTCTTCTGATATATAGAGAATATGTGAAAACATAAGAAATCATTGCAAGGAAATAAGCTTGAGTGTGTCAATAATATTTCTGGTGGTAATATTTAATTATGTGATAAATTCTTTTTCTCCAACAGGAGCATAGTATTCACCAGAAATTGCTAGAGCTAATGAAACGATTTGTATTTACATTATAATCCTAAGTAGGACCAATCATCTTTTAAATAATGTTCTAAAAATTATTTCAGACTAATTTTTGGTGAGATAAATAATTTATGCTACTACCCAAGATTACTCTTAAATTACATGGACTAAGATTATGTTTTAGTCTATTGATATTATGCTCAGTTTCATAATATATAAAAAAAATATTTTTTGAAAAAATGATGCACTAAAAAGCAAAAAAAAAATTTTTTCTTGGACCACAACTTTGTTTGCTACATATAATTTTAAATTAAAATGTGGGTGTCCATAAATTAATACAAGTTGATCAAATCAAATATTCTATTATTGCTTGAATTAATTCATTTATGGATGTCCCATACTTTTATTTAAAGTTTTATATAACAACCAAAATTGTGATTCAAAAAAAAAATTATTTTTTGTTTTTTAGTGCACTAATTCTCAAATCAAATAAAAGTATTTCTTAAAAAATATTTTATATATATATTATTTTTTTAAACTAAAATAATGAGCGTGCTAAATGCCATAAGAGAAAGCATTTAAAAATCTCTATCTAGAAACATCCCCAAACTGGTTTCAAGCTATTGGCTATCTTCAGTGAGGCACTAAGATATTCCAGACACTAGATCCAAAATACCAATTCAAAGCTAGCACTTATTTAATAGTTAACTATTAAGTAGAAAATCTGAACTTTTCAGACACCTATGTTTTTAATTCCAGCTATCTAATTTAAATAGCTATAAGGGCCTGAATAATTTTCAACTACACCATATATTAATATCTTTAGTAATATAACATCATTTAAGACTTAAAAGCAAAACTATAATAGCAAATAAAATGAAGTCATACATCATGTGATTTAACTTGATAAGCTTGTAATTATAAACTAAAATAATGAGCATGATAATAGTTCTAACAAACTTTATAGATAAATGCTACAAGAGAAAGCATTTAAAAATCTCTATCTAGAAACATCTCGAAACCGATTTGAGGATGGGGATGTTTCTAGATAGTAATTTTTAAATGCTTTCTCTTGCAGCATTTATCGATAAAGCTTGTTAGAGCTATTAGCACACTCATTATTTTAGTTCATAATTACAAGCTTATCAAGTTAAGTCACATGGTGTGTGCGTTGATTTTATTTCCTATTATATTACTTTTTAGTATTTGCATATTTTGTTTTAAAATACAGGAGTACAAAATTTGAAAAAGTTTCATAGTGTGTTAAGTAGGTTAAAAATCAATTACAAGATTTGACTCAAACATAGAAAAAAAAGAAGAAGTTAAATAAAATATATCTAATATATAAAATCACTTAAAATCAATTACAAGATAATTGCCTTTATGAAGGTAGCATTTAAAAAAGTAAATTTTATATAAACAATCCCAATGGAAATTAAGATTTCATCCTTCATTTCTTTTTCTTTCTATTTTAATTAACTATAAAAGCCACTAAAATTTTTTCCTCAAATTAAATTTAAGTGTTTTCTGAAAAAAATATATCACCACCTATTGGGCAAGAGTGATTGTAGAAGTAGTTTAACAGAGTTGTCACTATCACTGCAAATTGGAATGTCAATATTACATATCAAATTTCTAACTCTAAAATTAACAGGACTAAAAAAAGTATTATCAGAATAGAATTACAAGCTTCTGTTTTACAATGTTCTTCTAATTACAATCTAATAAAATTAAGTAGACAATATTGAACTTGTCATTGAAGTTTTCTAAAAGATTTTTAAGATTTAAAATCAAACTTTATTTGGTAAAGCTATTCCAAAAATTTGACTTGGACCTGCTAGAAAGAAGCTGCAGAAACAAGTTTTATATTAACAACTAAAGCATTAATATATTTGATAAGATGTTCTCCAATAGAAAAATGCAATAATTCTAAATGATAATTGAAATAGATGCACAATTTTATAGAACAGTTTATCACTAGATTTAGTTATCTTGTTTATTTTATTTATATGTCAAAAACAAAATGCAGGAAATTCAACTATACTGATGACATTGTTTTAATTTTATAAAAAAGAATTTTCTCTGAAGTAGAAGTCTTTTAATAATGACATGAAAAGTTGGGAAATCTTTTTCAAAGACTGAGATCTCATTCCTAATCCCATAAACACAGTATATAATATGACATATATATATATTTAGCTTATCTACTCAAATGCAGATTCAAGCAATTAGCCAATGGATTACTAAGAGTGTGATAATACTTGATCATTGTCATTATGTTTTATCATTACATCTTCCTTCTTTAACACAATTTATTTTAACATTTCAACATTAATTTAAATTTTAATTAAAGACCTTTACACTATTATATTTATAAATATATATATATGCTCTTACAAAGGACTATTTCCATATATCTGTTCAATCAAACAATTTTATTTTATTTTAGTTCTTCTTTTTTGAAAACTACATAAATATTTATACAATTTTCTTTCCTTATATAAGAGGGTGTAATAATTTAATTCCCAGAATAGTCGTGTGGTGTCATCCATGACCTAATTGTATTGAAATGACACAAGTATTCATGTTTGAATATATTTAAGCTAGCATGTATGTAAATTTTAAACTGATATAGTTGTTAGTTAGCTATTTAGAAGATAATAAATATCCATGTATATGCTGTATTGCAAAAATGGGTGATCAAATTTGAGAATACATAACAAATTTTATGTAAAAATCAGCAAATGTGCTACTGAAATGTTACAACTGTTGTGACATATGGTGAAGATACTATGAAGAAATCAAGTGCGTTTGTATGACATAAAAGGTTCAAAGATGGACAAGATGTGACAAATGATCCCAGAGACAGTCAGCCTAAAACAACAATGAGACTGATGTTAATACTAACAAAGTGTAATCTTACAGACAATTAAATGTGAGATTGATAGCTGAAGAGTTGCAAATTAATCGAAAAAGTTAGGCTACTTTTAAATAAGGAATTAGACATGAGAAAAAATTGCAAAGTTTATACCTCAGATCTTGATGAATGAATAAAAACAGCATTGGTTTGATGAGACTTTCCAAAGAAATCAATTACACAATTAGATCATCCTGCCTATTGACTTGACTTAGCTCCCTGTAATTTTTGGTTATTTCCAAAATTAAAAACTGCATTGAAAGAACCAAGATTTTCTACTATAACTGATATCCAACTGAATGTGAGACATGATCAATTGTATTTCTGAAGTATGCTTTCCGAAATGGGAATGCCATTTTAATCAGTGTATAGATGCACAAGGGGATTACTTTAAAAGTGACAGTAGCCACAAGTGCATACTTCAACATGTATATTTTATAAAACTGCATTCCAGGAATTACATTGCCACACCTCATATTTTCTTCTTTCAATTTTCACAAAAATCACTATTTCTCTTTGTTCATGCATAGTCCAGTTTCTTTAATAGATCCATACATTTCTATACTTCAGCAATTAAGCTCATTAATATACAAATATTTACTGAATTTATTTTCTTTTATCTTATTTTCAAATGTCAATATATACTTATTTAATTTTTTTTTTATACATACTAAAGATTTACTTTTTAAAAATATTAACTGTTCTATAGGTATTAAATCATTCTCCACATTCATATTTCAAAAACTCTTTATCTGTAATTTCTGTTCCAAAAAAATGTCAAGCAATTACTCTACTAACTTTTTCAATTTAATTTCACTGATTCATAGAAAATATATTTTTATTAAAAGACCTATTCTATCAATGCAATAATACTTTTTAATTTCTCCATCCTTACTTACCTAATTCTCCATGTAAAATTCTGTATATAATACACCCTTTCTCTTTTTTATTGCAGTTTTAAAAAATGCAAAAAAGAGAAGTGGTGTGCTATACCATATTAAACTGAGCAACAATGAGATAATGAACTCAAAGTATTTATTTAATGAAGATGCTTACTAATTGTAATATATTGTACCTAAAATGTTAATCTCACAAATTCTCACTTTTGTTTTAAATCATTTATTGCAATCTATATTTTCATAAATTTTTTTTTCCAATTTTTATTCCATTAATTACTAGCATATCCTCTAACTTGCTTACTATTTTTGGCAAATATATTTCTCCAATAGATATGAATATATATTTATGTGTCTGCGCTAAATAGTGGTCTAAAATAACAATAACTATTCATATAATTGTGAAAATTTTATATTTTTACATTTTAGCTAGTTTTTTAATTTGACATAATTTACATACAACTTATTATGTAACTCTAAATATATTATATAGAGCAAAACAAAATGTTTTTGACGGATGTTTAGGTAACCATCCTAAAGACTTTGGCAGTATAATTTGAGAATTTCAAAAAAACTTTGTACATATGTATGAGTGTACAATGTATGTGAAAAATTGAAATTTAATTTCATAACAGACTCTAAAATAATTCAAAGCTGCAAAGATTACAATATAATTACAGAATAACTAATATTCATATTTTAAAAAAAACTTTTATTTATTACAATTTCAAGTTACCTGCTTCAGTATCAGTTATATGTTCACACTCTTGTGAAACATCCCGTACTATATTATACGCTTCTCCAGTTGCATTGCTATTCACAGACTCTTTCAAATCTTTTAGCCATACCTGGATATCTTTAAACATTTTAAAGTAAACGAAATAAAATATTTTTTTTTTTTGCTTAATGATATTTTGTTACTAAATACGATTTAGTTGTGCATTAAGAAAAGTTACGAGATGTAAACATTATTAACCGGTTTTTGAAAAATTGCTCCAGACTAGGAAAATATTAAGATCGCACAAAAGTATCGGCAAAAGTTGCAAATTTAGAATTTAAGTTTAAAATTTTATCAATGGTCTAACATTTTTAAAGTAAATATATACATTTGTTATTGATATTAATAAATTATTTTGATGCATTCTTTTTTTTTAGCAATTATTTCAAATAATATTTTGAATGTTTAGAAATGTGAATCTTATCTTTTCCCTCTAGCGGCCATACTTACAAAATTACAAACTAGTGATTTATTAAAGTTTCTCACAAAAAGCAGAAAAAAAAGATATATTATTATGCCTTCCAATGATGATGTAGATAGTGGAAGAGAAACAATTAGTACGGGAGACAGCTTAGAAAGTACGCCTAAAAAACCTGAAAAAATGAGCAATTCAAGTTTAGATGACGATGATGAAGAGGTGAGCTGATAAACGTTACCTATACTACAGATTACTTGAATAAAACATTATATTTTTATTAGAATTTTTATATATAATATTTATTAAATTATTACGAAAGTAGAATAACTTGTTGAGAATATTTGTCAATTTTAAAATCATTTAAATTTGAGAAATTATTCGTACTTCGAAGCTTTATACCGAAGTCTTTTTCCCTGTATACTCAAGAATTTTGCAACCAACATTTTTTCTTGTTCTATTTTCTTTTAAATATTTTTATTTATTTTTGATTGAGATTTTTTAAGTAAGTGTTCTATTCATTTTACATATTTTTCAGTTTTTATTCCATTCTTTTATATATGTAAATGAACATATACATTAATGGGGTATTTTTTTAATATGTATAGTATGTTGAGTGTTTATTATATGTTTGTTTCTATAAGTCTTATAACCGATAAATAAAAGTTTGATATTTTTTTAAACATGATTTAACTATGCGATTAAAACTTAATCTGTTTTTTTTTTTCTCAACCTCTGAATTATTCATTCTTAAAACTTAAGATGAGTTATTTTTCTCTGTCTCAGAATTATTCATTCTTAAATATGTGCCTTGTTAGTTTTTTTAAAAATGCATTGTTTATCTTTCTTATGTATGATGATAATTATCTCTAAAAACCATTATGTTATTTAGTAAGTATGCATCTTAGTAATATCAATAGCTCTTTAAGGTTAAAAATGTAGATCTAAATTTGAAATAGTAGAAAGTAGAAAAAAACTACCACCAATGATGATCTTTGATCCGGTATCTGATTCATGGTTCTGGAGTAACGAAAAATCTAGTGATAGTTTTTTATTAATAACCCTATGTTTTTAAAGCATTCGTACTTTACTAAAAAAAATTTAATTGGTTTATTATCATTAGTTTCGTACCATTTAAGTAATTATCGATCTAATGCAGGATGGTCTGAATTAAACCTGTTTTTTCTTATGCATAGCTTCTTTATATCACTTTAAAAAATATTCTTCATCTAGACAACATGCATTCGTATTCTGACTTACAATCTCCTAGGATCCTTTTTAATACTTCAGGTTTCTGTCTGTTGTTCTCTCTTTTAATAAAAAATCCAGTCTAACTCCATTTTATTCTCCTCATTCATTTACTAATTCAATTATATCTGTTTATTCTTTCATTCATTTGCTTTGCTTCCAGCCCTTTCTTAATAAATTCCAACATATATCTTCATATTAAGTGATCAGTTCTCAGATCTATAAATAAGCATCAGTAAAACATTTATTAAAAATCGTTCCTTTTCAAGCTTATAAGCTTATTCCCTTTTTATATTAAATTATTTCTATTAAAAGTATTTCATCCAAGTTAAATTCTATTATCAATTCATCCATAATGTTTTTATCCATATACCAATTTGATCAAGATGTTTATAATTATTTCTGATTCAATATAAGCATGACATGTGTAAATAGATATTTCTGTAAAAAAAAAAAAAAAGTATGACATATAAATATATATATTGTGTCAGAATTGTACAACCCACTCAAGGGCAATCTACATGTGCATTTCATATTCCGACGTCACAGAATACCAACATTTTCTTTTTAAACCTGCTAACATCAGGGAGAAAACAAGAGATTCTTAACTAATTACCTAAATTGTTGGTTGCAAATAAAGATTTAAAATGCCAAAAATAATGAGGCAACACTATTTATTCACATATATACAACACAAAACATACATCAGGTGACTTTAATCGATTTATAAATTAACTTAAGATAAATAAATCTTTCCAAATTTTATTTAATTATTTTTATTTAACTTATGAACAGATATAATATACGGTAGTATAAAAGTTTAAAATACTTGATACTATTTTAGAATACTAATATCGTTAATTGTTAGAATAGATTCGTCTACTGCATAGATACCTATTTGCTCTCAACTATCATCACTGCTGTCCTAATGCTAACTAACACAAGATTATAAATTAAGGCTAATCTTACTGCTTGAATGTTGTGCCAATTACAGGTTATATTATTAGTACACAATAGATAATCAAATAATTATAAAATGAGGGAACCCACATCTGTTTACAGTAGTTATATAAAAATGCATACAAGAAGATATTGTATGCCTATGGTAGGAATTAAACTTCTACAACATAAATAGCATAGTGACTGGCAATCGCATATGTATCACTATCCGATATATATGAAAGAAAAGTGAATGGCAATGGCATGTAGTAGGAATTGATCATTTACCACACATCAACTGTTTAAATGAGATAATGATTGTAAGGATTTAACAGTCACAAATGTTGTTACAATCATCTAACACTAACTCGTAATCCAGATTGATGGATACCAGCCGTACATTCTTATCAATAATAATAATTCAAATATAAGACTAGTTTGCTAAAACTTACACTTATTTAATAAACCCTATTCTAACTTGTCAATGCAGCTCGATTGAACTCCATCCATAATATAATAAATTTACTGCTTTAACATTAATCATTTAACTAATGTACATCTTTTAATAGCATGGCAAGAAACTGCGATTGTACTCTAATTGCCTTTTATAAACTAATTTATTATAATTAGCACCGACTAAATTGCAGCGTGATATTTAAATAGAACTACAATCTCTTATCATACCATAACTATTCATTAACATATTTCATTAAATTTGAGATAATATTTATTAAGGCTATAACCTTAAGACTATGCGCCTGAAAAAACGACAGTAGGGACCTCTGCAAATCTTTAACACAAGATTTATTTAAAAGACAAGAGCGGCCACACTTATCTTAACCTACTTTCTAAATAAATAGGAGAATCTAGAGCATTTTGATTTGAGAGTGTAAGACTATTAAATACTTCACTGATTAAGTCCACAAATTTTATAACATATTAACATTCGCGAAATCTTACGATTTACGAGTCAGTGTTGAGATCTTATGCTTAGAAATCTATTAAGATAATATAAAGTTGTAATAATTATATTTATAAAGCACATACTCGTTACTTAAAGTAATATTTATTAAGGCTATAACCTTAAGACTCTCAAATCAAAATGCTTTAGATTCTCCTATTTATTTAGAAAGTAGGTTAAGATAAGAGTGGTCACTCTTGTCTTTTAGATAAATCTTGTGTTAAAGATTTGCAGAGATCCCTACTGTCGTTTTTTCAGGCGCTTAGTCTTAAGGTTATAGCCTTAATAAATATTACTTTAAGTAATGAGTATGCACTTTATAAGTATAATTATTATAAATTGGAGATAATAATTAATTGAGTATTAGTTTAAAGTTATACTTAGTTTTTCAGCTTAATAGTTCATATTCAGTCTTTAAATATTTGCAGCGTTGATTTTTTTACCATAGTTATGGTGGATGAAGTTAAAATCACTTTCACATTCGTTTTGGATGCATAGATATTAATTAGATCTTAGTTGGGCGGCTGGTTCTTCCTGTAGCACTGGACATCAGACTTTTCCTCTTCTAAGGTGGGTACATAGCGGACACACATTCGGATGTTTCTTCATATATGATGGCTTCTCTTTTGGGACTCAGTGATGGTGTTCTGGCCTGCCAATTGACAGAGCAAGGCAGATAATGGCTTTTCTATTCTTGCATGGTAGACTTGCTGGAACTATCAAATAAGAATTAATAAAAACGGAATAATAATACTGGCAGAATAACATTCACTCGCAGGATTAAGATAGAATAATAGAAAGATAATCTTAAACATAATTTTCAGCATTATTTATATGATTTGGAGTTGTCTGCAAAATTAGGATCGATATGTTGCAGTTTGGATCCTGCTATCTTTTGGGTATAGATAACTCCATTATTTTCGCTGGGGTCTGTCTGAGTTTATTTGACCAATACCTTATTTGTATGACAGCTGTTTTAATTAAATTATTTTAATTATTTATCTCTTATGTTTTAATCTAGTAATCTGTTTATAAACATTTTAATTACTTTTTCTAGGGTCATTTCCGCTTCAACTATCTTTTTAACTTTTATAAAACATTTTGCATTTAACACAAAATAACTTTATAATTAAATACACCATATACATTATCTGTGCATTTATAATAGATATTTAATTTTTATTTATAAAAATTTATTAGAATTTTTTAACTTAAATTTTGTGGGTAATTTTTTTTATATGCTAACATGAAGTATATATATGTGTGTGCATATATAAAGCTTCAATATACCATAAATTATGGCATAAATTTTAAAAAAAAACATTAAATACTTTTCATTATACTGTGGCTCTGTGATATAATAAATATTGTGACTGCAAAAATTATTTTTATAATCACAATTATTTAATATATAAATAATATAAAAACTCTGTCAGATAATGAAAATTATTCTACACGAATAAAGCATGATAAACAGAGCACAAAAACATTAATTACAAACAACAATTAGCCAAGCGCTTTCGATACTGTATACCAGAATCATGGCGACATACTGGAACTGCACGGTTAATATTCCAGTGCATGCTCAGTGGAACACTAGTGTTATGCTGATTAATAACGTTTTTAGACTTCGCAATAAACCAAGCCTCCTTCAACTTCCTTTTCCGATCATTTGACTCATTGCACACAGTAGTAATATTTTGAGGATAAAACTCATGACCACAATTATTTTCATGATTTGAAAAAACAGAATTAACCTGCAAATCACTTTTAGATTTTTTGTACTGATAAATATGCTGTTGCAATCGTGTTAAAACATTCGCCTTAGTTTCCCTGAAATAAATAGCATTTCAACCAATTTTTTTGCAAGTAATGGAATAAACCACTTTATACTTATTCATTTCTTCTACATTATCCTTTGAATTATTTATTAATCTATTCAAACACAAAGGGGAACGGAATCCTACATTATAATCTTCACTGATAATATTTTTTAATTTCTTACTTATAGATGGCACATAAGCTAAAGAAAACCACTTTTTGATCGCTTTATTATTCACATCCACTTTGTTTAAACTTTAAAATTTGTATCTTTGTAAATTTGAAGCAGATAGGAAAAATAATATTGATAAATATATGATGATTTGATAGGTGTGGGATACAAAAAAACTATATTACACAGACAATTGTGTTTGTTTTATCAGAATTTAAAGTTTAAACATAAAGTGGATGTGAATAATAAAGTGATCAAAAAGTGGTTTTCTTTATCTTATGTGCCATCTATAAGTAAGAAATTAAAAAATATTATCAGTGAAGATTATAATGTAGGATTCCGTTCCTCTTTGTGTTTGAATAGATTAATAAATAATTCAAAGGATAATGTAGAAGAAATGAATAAGTATGAAGTGGTTTATTCAATTACTTGCAAAAAAATTGGTTGTAATGCTATTTATTTCGGGGAAACGAAGGCAGATGTTTTAACGCGATTGCAACAGCATATTTATCAGTACAAAAAATCTAAAAGTGATTTGCAGGTTAATTTTGTTTTTTCAAATCATGAAAGTATACTCAAAATATTACTACTGTGTGCAATGAGTCAAATGATCAGAAAGAGAAGTTAAAGGAGGCTTGGTTTATTGCAAAGTCTAAAAACGTTATTAATCAGCGTAACACTAGTGTTCCACTGAGCATGCACTGGAATATTAATCGTTCAGTTCCAGTATGTCGCCATGATTCTGGTATACAGTACCGAAAGCGCTTGGCTAATTGTTATTTATAATTATAGTTTTTGTGCTCTGTTTATAATGCTTTAATCGTGTAGAATAATTTATTTAATATATAAGTACAGAAATTGTGAAAATATTTTTCCAAAATTAAATGCTAATTTACTTCAGCAATACGAAAAATAGAGGGAAATACTTTTTGTTAACAACAAACTTACTTTACTTACTAATAGAACAATAATGTAACTTCTTTGTTCCATTGTTTAAATAATAAAGAGGGAAGAAGGAGGATATCTTTCATTCATTAGCAGAAAAATAACTTCATTATATCATTCAAACTTGAATAATAGTTTGGCTTAGTTGTGGAAAAAGAAGTCAGAAATATTTTATTTACATTTATTAATAGCAAACTAATTTTTATTCTTTCTGTATAATTTTTCAAATAATATTCAAATTTTTTTATTAAAAAATAATAAATGCTTTATAAAAAAAATTTATTATGGTAGAACTCTATAAATATAAAACTTCAAGAAGATATGCTTTAAAACATCAGAGTTATAGTGATGTTTATATTCTTTATGCACACCAGTGATGCTATCTTGCTATATTTATTGTCCCACAAAGATATAATTTATTTACATATAGCTCATTTGTTAGCTATAAACTTGAAAATAATGTGATGCAAGATGTGGCACCACAGCATGAGTATCAAGGCATAGGCAAGAATCAAAATGATTCTTTGCCTGTATACAATTCCATGTATGTGGCTACAACTATACACACATCATTTGAAATCTCTCTTTATTGGTTTTAAGTGTTTATATTTTCACATGTTACTATGCCCAGTAAATGTTGTGATTGCTTTATCAACTACAACCTTTCTGTACATTTGATTTTCAGTTTTTAAAATTTACTTTGCACTGCTCTATATATGTAAATTATTACTTGTTATACAGTCACGATGCAAGAACAAACACAAACAAATTAATATACCATTTATCAAATAATTTTAAAAAATTTAAAATATTAAAAATTAAAATTAATAACTTAATGATATTCTGCAAAACAACTTTTATTATATTTGAATTTGTATACTATATATTTACAATTAGACTTCAGGTACTGAAGAGTGATTGTATTTCAAATATTTGTATAATAAAGAGCATAAATGATAGTACACACACACACCAATACAAACAAACAAATTATCAAATAATTTTAAAAAATTTTAAATATTAAAAATTAATAACTTACAATATTCTGTGATTACGTTTATGTTGCATTGAAGGCCTTCATAACTGAATTATCAGTATATTTTTAACCCATTATATTAGGGTTATAAGGTCGATAAAGATTTTTTGCCTTTATCACCTCGTGTAAACTACCAAATTGACCAGAAAATAAAAAAAATAAATTCATCTAATTTTAAAAATAATTGTAAAAAAATCAAATTTTATCCAACATCAATGCAACATGTATCATTGGAACCGGAAAAGGCAGGAGAATTGAATGTTGGGATTTCTGTTGACATCATGCTTATAGTTTTTGTGTAATTTAAAAAATAAAACAAACTTTCAAACAATCTGCTATGACATGCGACTGGCAAGCGGCGGAGATTCTAGCCGTTAAGGGGAGGGCAAATGTAAGAGTACAGTCCAAACCTATTAGGAACAAAGAAGGTCTGAAACAAAACATAATTAATTAAAGATATAACAAACTTATTAACATTATTATGTAAAAACAAATTATAACATTAATTATACTATAAGTAGGTCATGACATCGTCTTTTGTTTTTATTTTATTTTTGTTGTGTTAAATCTACTGACTACAAAATAAGAGTAGTTGATACTCAATTTATCAAATTGCCGAATTTAGTATAAAAGAGTAACAAAGAAAAATGGGATCTAAATTTAAGTTATTACATTATTAATTTTTTCTAAAAAAAAAAAGAGACTAAACAAAATGAAATCATATAAACAATGGAAATACGGCATGATATATAACGTGCTTGCAACACAAACATTATATATACAAAAAAAGAAGAAACTGAAAGGGTTTCTTTTTTAAAAAGACAATTTTTTTTTTTCTTAAGCTATCAGCATGCATTAAAATATTGTTTGAAATAGAACTAATGTTCAATTTATGATTTGATAATTTTATAAAAGAACAAATTATCTCCCAAAGCTACTGGAAATGATTAGAGGAGGAAAAGTTTATAGAGGTCAAAGGAATAATACATTTCCATAGAAAAGGCTTGTGTTAATAGTTCCAAGGGAACATTTCGTGTAAAAAAATTTTCAGCGACACAAATCTCATAAGAATTATTACTGGCTGAAGAAACAAAAAAAAAGACCACATATTAAATGTTGTATATAGGAGATTGCTAGTTATATGCCTATGAATAATTTGTCTTTATAAGCTAATAACATCAGTAATGTCTTCACCATCATCAGAAAGAGACATTATTCCACTAGGATTATGGAGAAAGCAGTAGTAAACCAAAGAACTTCACCTGTCCACTGGCGAGTCGACCGATTACCTAGAGGATGACCAGTGAAACATCAAATGGATTACCAACTCCCAAGATCCAGGAATTTTTCTAATCCAGAAGAAGCTATCTTATGTATGTATCCATGTGCCTAAGAATAACTAACTACATGAACTAACAATTTCAGTTAGTCAAATTATATATGTATTGTATAGAATCCATTTTTCTTTGTTGTATAACTCTTTGCTGTTGTTTTTTTATTGAGAGAATTGATGATTCAGCCCTAGAATCATCAGTCATAATTATGTAAGGGAGGTCTCTAGGTCATCTAGATGCTGACCTACCAAATAAAGAACTGGATGACTGACTGGTGTTGAGGTGAGATTTTATCTATAAAATATTAAATGCTCGCACTAGCACAGTACAATTTTATATGTTTATTGTTAAATTAACTTGATTACTATTATTTATTATTCTGCATGACAGACTAAACCTCTTGTATGAATGACTATTGCTGGTCTGTGGGGGGAGGGGATTCATACTCAAAGACGACAGTCAATAATCCACACTGCTTTGCCATGGATTACGATAGACAAGTTAAAGTCAGGAAATCATATCAAAATAATCATAAATTATGTTGTTAGATTAAGCAAATGGTTAGAGCAGATAATGGATGATCATCCTACATGGGATCAAAGGTTATGTGGATGATCATAATATATGAATCAAATGAACGATGCAAACGTCAAATTGATTTGTTCCAAAAGATTGTAAAACACCGATAATGGAATAAAATTGTTAATGATTTATTTTATTTAATTAGAATTTGTGTATGTTTCCTCATTTAACTAACTTTCCATTATCCATGCCATACCACACACATAACTCAGATATAAATAATTATAGTTTTATATCAAACTTATGGTAATTATCACCCTAGCTTATTACCAATGACATTGAGGATGTAAGGGGCAATCTTATGGTAACGATATATATCAGAGTGGAACTAAGCATATTGTCAAATGTGATATATTTGTAACTGGTGAACTTTATGGGCTTGAACTCATACCATCAACTCAATGTACAATAAAATGAGTGGTGCAAATAGCCATTTTATTCCGTTCCATTACAATTAACAACCAATTACTGGAGCTACACACTATCCAGATACGTTGTGAGGAATCCTATCACACACATAATACCTCCATTCCATTACAATATAATTGTATTCTTGGATACAAACTTCATTGTACCAACTGGCCATTAGTTAGATAGCTGTGGTTTATAAATTCCAAGCTTTTATGGTCCGTGATCACATACCTTTCTATTCTAGTAAGAGTGGGCACAGAACTTCTGGAATCCCCACACGATCACCAGAGATTCCTTTTCTGTATTGGTAAAGTTGAATTTGTGCCCCTTATGTAACCGGCTTATAAAATACAGTACACCTATTTGATTATCCTTTGAATCTGGGACAATGTCATCCCCAACCCGTACCCACTGCTATTTATTTGCACAATAAACAGTTTTGTAAAGTCCAGGAATGATAATATAACTTGTTCCATAAATCCTTATTTGATACGTTCAAATGTCGATCCTGTTCAAGCGTCCACTCCCATGGAACGTTTTCCCTTAATCTTACCAAAGGTTTCATCCATTCTGCAAATCATTCATGGATCTATTATAGAAGTGCATAGACCCAAAATGATCAAATTTGTTTCCTAGCATTGGGTATGGGGAAATCACTATGACCAATACTTTATCCAGATGAGACCTAATCCCTTGAGCCCCCATCACATGGCCCAAACACTCCGTCAATGTACTTTTTTTAGATTTACTTTGATCCCCTTTTTCATGCATTCCTTTAGGGACATTTCCATATTCCTTATGTTCTTCGACAATTGCCGTCTCATATTTCTGCTGATAACATTTGATTCAGGCATCTTTTCAAGTGAAGGAAGATTGCAAGAATTAGAAGAACTGTCTTATATTAAATGGGACATTATTGGACTTTGTGAAGTTAGAAGAAAAGGAGAAGAAAATTGATTTAAAAAGTGGACATATACTTTATTATAAAGGCACACATATTGGAAATACAAGTGAAGTAGGATTCATTATAAATAAAAAGTGGAAGAACAATATTGTGGAGATTGATGGTGTATCAGACAGAGTGGCAAGGTTAATTATACAACTTAATAGCAGATACCAAATGCAGATAATTCAGGTTTATGCCCCAACAAGTTCTCATAGTGATGAAGTAGTAGAAGATTTTTATATGGATGTACAAAAGGCTTTTGATCAGAGTAAACAACATTTTAAAATTGTTATGGGAGACTTTAATTCTAGAATTGATAGACAAATGAAAGATGAAATTGCTGTAGGTAATTTTGGTTATGGTAATAGAAATGAGAGAGGACATAGACTTGTGGAGTTTGCAGAAAAAGAAAAACTTTATATTATGAATTCATTTTTTGAGAAAAATGTTAAAAGGAAATGGACATGGAAGCATCCAAATGAAGGTACAGCAGAATTGGATTATATTTTGACTAACAGAAAATACATATTTCAAGATTGTAATGTTCTTAATAAATTTAACACAGGAAGTGATCATCGATTAGTAAGGTGTAAGTTATGTTTTAATGTAAAACTAGAGAGACAAAAATTATTAAGAAAAACAATATTTACAGTTGATATTCCTAATCTTCAGAAACATTCTAATGAATTTAAATTAGAACTTTCAAATAGGTTTCAAGTGTTAGGAGATTTTGAACATGATTCAGATTTGAATGAAATTAATATGAAAATAACTGATACACTTTTAAAAACTGCGACAAACGGCTGGTAGAAAAAAGCAGCAATTGACTAATAAAATTTCTACTGGGACTAGAGAATTTATGAAGAAAAGAAGGAATATGAAAATATACAAAAATGATATATTAAAAAGAATTGAATATCTCGAATTTTGTAAAATGGTATGGAAAAGAGTTGAAAATGATATAAGAAAGTATAACTGTGAAATAGCAAGGAAAGCTGTAGAAGAAAATAAGTCTCAAAAATGTTAAACAACATTTTGGTATTGGTAGGAAATTAATATCTGCAATAAGAAAAAAAGATGGAATTATTACTAAAAAGAGAGATGACATCATGAAATTGGTAGAAGATTTTTATCAAGAATTATATAGTAATAAAGAACAAGTACCTCCTATATCTATTACATCTTCCGAATTGCCCAGAATTTTAAATGAAGAAGTGAGACATGCAATTAAGTGTATGAAGAAAGGAAAGGCTCCAGGAAATGATGGAATTATAATTGATATATTAAAAGAAGCAGGTGAAGAAATAGAAACAATTTTAGCAAAGTTATATACCACATGTCTAAATGATAAATGTACCGGAAGATTGGAAGAATGCAGTAATAATATTAATATTTAAAAAAGGTGATAAAGAAGATATTAGAAATTACAGACCTATCAGCCTTTTATCAGTTTTATATAAAATTTTTACCAAGATAATTACAACTCATCTACAGAGAACTTTGGATTTCCACCAACCAAGAGAACAAGCTGGATTTAAAAGTGGTTTTAGTACAACAGATCATATCCAGGTATTTTGAGAGAAGTCATAGAAAGGACAAACGAATATGAGTTGTCATTATGTTTTGGATTTGTAGATTATGAAAAGGCATTCGATTCTATACTCATTTCTTCAGTGATTAAAGCATTGGATCATCAAGGTATAGATCCAGGATATTATCATATTTTAAAGAATATTTATAAAAATGCAACAGCAACAATTAGATTACATAATGATATTGGAAAAATCAACATTGAGAAAGGTGTAAGACAAGGTGACTCCATATCTCCAAAACTCTTTACAGCAGTGCTGCAAGAAGTATTTTGTGGATTAAAATGGGAAACTAAAGGAGTGAAAGTAAATGGAGAGTATTTAAGTCATTTAGATTTCGCAGATGATGTAGTTGTTTTTGCAAATAATGCTTCAGAGCTGCAGGAAATGTTGCAGGAGTTAGCAGATGGAAGTAGAAAAGTAGGACTAAAGATTGATTATGAAGAATTAGAAGAAGTTAACAGTTACAAATACCTTGGTCAGATTATTAATACAGATGGAAACATAATGGAGGAAATTAATCATAGAATTAAACTTGGTTGGAGTGCTTTTGGTAGAAATAACTTGATACTTAAAGGAAATATGACTATGTGTTTGAAAAGGATGGTTTTTAACAAATGTGTTTTACCAGTTCTTACTTATGGATCTGAGACTTGGACACTTAATAGAAGAGCAATACAGAGACTTCAGACCACTCAAAGGAGTATGGAGAGATGTATGTTGGGAGTAACAAGAAGAGATCGAAAACGCAATGTATGGGTAAGACAACAAACAGGTGTTACTGACCTTATTGAAAAAATTAAAAGATTGAAATGGAGTTGGGCTGGACATATTGCTAGAAGAGATGATAATAGATGGACAATTGAAATTTTAAACTGGATTCCAAGAGATTGTAAAAGACCCAGAAAGAGACCACATATGAGATGGATGGATGAAATAAGAAAATGTGCAGGGGTGTTGTGGAGAAGAGAAGCTAAAGATCGGAGAAGATGGATTAAACTTGGAGAGACCTTCATCCTGCAGTGGATTGATAATGGTTGATGATGATGAAAGCATTCAGTTAAATTTATACAAATGGTCATCATATGGAAATGCTATATATTTACGATTCTTGGCTTACCGTTCGATTTGCCAGTAGCTAGCTGTCAAATCGAATGTCGAGAAAATCCTCTTTCCTCTGTATCTCCCTAATAATTCTTGCATAGGTGGCGGGACATTATAATCAGGGACCATTATTTTGTTGAGTTGACGAGCATCAAGTTACAACCTCACTGTACTATCTTTTTTCTTCATAACAACCATTGGATTACAATATGCGAATGAACATTTGGAAATAATCCCCTATTTGTCGATTTTATTTTGGAGGTTTGCTGAACTGAAAATTTATGACTTTCTCTTTTTTGTGCAATCTAGTAAACTGAGCAGAAAAGGAAAAAAATTAAATGAACCTACTAAGAAAAATATTAATAAAAATTCCAAATTTTGTCCAATTTTAATATACGATATGCCATTTTAAAAAGGAATTCAAACAGCAACTAATGCTGGGATATATGTCATGCTTATACTTTTCATGCAGTTTTAAAAATAAAACAAAATTTCAATGAATCAGTTGCTGCTAGCAGCTATCACGCTACAGGCAGTGAGAGGGAAAAACATGTTTAATGTAGTAGACAATGAATGTATATTAATGAACATGTGTTCAATTGTCAAAAGAAAGGCAGAGAGGGAAAAAGTGAAAAAAAAAATTGTTCACATGATAATGTCAAATCTCTTTTGTCAACTTAATGAGATAATCTGTAATGTTGGAAGCTACTCATTAGTCTTATCCTTAACAAAAAAGTGATAAATCAAGAAGTCCCTCATAGTTAAATATATAAAAAAAATTTATTTACTAATATATTTGACAGAATAATCTTATTGGTTAGAGTGTTAATTTAAATTCGTTATGATTTAATTCCCATGCTAATGTTATTGTTACTAATAAGACAGCAACATCAAGAAGAGAAGAGAATACCATTTGAAACTTTGTATCATATATTATCCTGGGTTTTATTACTAATAATTGAATGTATTTCAATATTTAATTATTAAACTAAATAATGGAAATAGTCTATCATATGCTATATATCAGGGGTTTCCAAGATGTTGTCCGCAAGATCTCTGAAAGCCGACCGCGTAATTTCTTTTTTTTTTTTTGTAAAATTTGCATTTAATTTTAATATAATTCTAAGACAATAATTTTTTTCCCTTGAATTTTTTTTTTTAATTCAAGACCAGCTTTAGAAAATAATTATTTATAGGTATTTTAAAATTGTAATTTAATAAATATTTTATAAAGTGACATGGACAAATTATAATTCTAGAGGGAATTGAGGTAATTTGACATTTTGTCTGATGAATTTTCTTACCGGCCAGATTGAATAAAAATTTGAGTGATTTGATTCGTTAAATTCAGATCTAGCCAGTTTCCTTTCTGAAATATATTAATGTACAATAATCAGAATTGTTTTAATTTAGCTTCTAAAAATTGAATTAATTTACATTCAAATTGGTTAAACGTAACGAAAAATTTAAAATAATGTTAATAACTTAAGAAAAACATATGAAAATAGTCTATAGTAAATCAAAGGAATTATATTTCAACCAATCATGTGAAAACACCGGTGATTTCTTGTGTTTTAGAAATTGCAATAGCTGATTGTTCACTTCTGTTGTCTTTTCTTCATCTAAAATTAAATATTTTAAATAATCTAAATCTAGCCATATTATTAGTCAATATAGTGTAAAAAGTAATCATAAAATCCACAAATACTTATGAAAAATAGTTGTGTTTTAGCTATCAGCGAATGTCATTGATATGCAAATAGCAGTCAATCTTATTCACTTGTCTTGAATAGCGGTCAAGCGCAATTCACTTTCTCTTGATTATTTTCCTTGTAAAATTTAAAAATTTTCAAATGAAAGTTTATATTTAGGTAAATTAATATGAAAACTTAATTATGAATGTAAAAAATTACGAGAAATATATTTATTTACATTCAAAATCTATTACAAAAGTATAAAACATTTTGGTTTGATTTCTTTTACAGTTAGAAACGTTTGGAGAACAATAGCCAAAGTTGACAGTCAGTGCAAATAGACTGCAATCATAAAGCAATTTTTTGTGAAAAATCCTGCCAATAACGGATTTTTTGGGAATTAAAATTTAAATACTGATAAAGCTATGAGTAAAATAATGCAAATGGGGCCAAATTTTTCTATTTTCACTGCAAAGTCCTGAAAAAAACAGTCTTCCTCAGATACACTTTCACCAAAAAAGTCACTCCCAACATCTAAAAGTTTGGCCACCCCTGGCTATATATACATGTACTTGCTTTATTTCAATTTTTGCATAATTGCTTTTTTTTTATTATTATTGTGTATAATAGGTATGTATTGTATATATAAACCATTGAGATTTTTAAAAGACCAGATTGTATTAAACATGATGATACATGCAAATTACCTTCTGTTTGGAATTTTTTTTAAAAAAAACTCAATCTAAATAATTTCTCATAATTATCATTTCTATTTTCTGTTAATAGATCATTCATTATTGTTATACATCAGTGTTTGCAGCACTTCTACAATTATTTTATAGTATTTGTTCCCCAGTTGATGACTAGTGTGACCTGGTCAAAACGTTGATTTATATATATATTTTCAAGAAATTATACATGGATGTACTTGAATAATATTTCTTTTATATTTTTAGCCCATGAAAATCTTTAATATATATATATGAGTTAAAAACAGTATATAACATTTTCAATATACTTTCAACCTGGAGATACATTTGATATCAAAATTTACTCAATATTAATATAGCTTTAAAAAAAATACAATTAGATGTTGGACAAAAATAACTAGCATAATATATATAAACTTTAACAAGGCTATATTAATAATGAGTAAATTTTGATGTCAAATGAAAGTATATTTAAAATGTTATATACTATTTTTAACTCATATATTAACAATCGTAAGTTCAAATATTTTCTGCTAACACCTTTGCTTACTAGGCTTCTCCAAAAGTTCAATTTTTGAAAATAATAACTCAATAATAAACCATTCTCCTCAACACCCACATTACAAGTCTCTTGTATCTTTAAAGCATCACAGTACTGAAAGATTAAACAAATGTTGTAGTTAAATTATATGATAATATATTATTTCTATTTATTTTTAAATCGTGTTTCACACCAACTTATTTAGATATGCCCCCTCTCCCTCTCTCTGGCACTTGAGAAAATGTAATGGGCCATATAATTTTACCCACACTGTAGAAGTTGTTGAATTATAGGAAGCTAGATTAACAGTATCCTACTTATACTAAGATAGAGCATCCACATATTACTTTTTTGGTTAACCAAATTGAAAACACTAATGTTTCAATCCAAGCTAATTCACTTATACAGTCATACAAATTTGAATCCAGTTCAGTATCTATATATTTTAGGGTCTTTTGTTTCTTAACAACCATAACCATCATTATCCTTTGGTTAGGATTGGCATTAAACCATTAACAAATATGATTATCTTTTTTTATGCTTACACAAGCTGTTTAAATAGTAAAAAAAAAAAAAATCCACACAATGATTCCACCTAGTTCAAAAGCTAGAAAATAGTCTTGGGTATTGAATAGATAGTTACTGATTAAGAATTATAATGCACAATCTTATAGCATCTATTGGTTACTAGAGTTTGTACACAAGGTGGCATTATTGTATGGAAAAAATTGCTACTTTTCTTGAGACTCCAGTATGTGGGTAATCTTATCAATTAATATGTTATCATGCTTCAGTAATATTTCACACATTTTTTTAATTATAACTATCATTATGATTTTCAATTGATTAAAAATATTGATACATTGTTGATCTTCCAATTTAAAATTCTATTCTTCTGGCATATTATCCTTTTTCCCTATTACATCTTTTAAAAACTCTGGAGTAAAAGCTCCTAATAAAGGGGAAATGCCAGTGCTTTTATAATTTCAATTATCTTCTTTGGATCACCTTTTCTTATGTATGTTGTTATATACTCTTTTTTGTTCTTTTAATAACTTTTCTCTATTTATATACTTCAAATAAAGCTTTCTTATTCAATTCTGTATATACTAATCTATAGCTAAATGATTTTTTTTCACTTTCACATCCAAAGATATGCTTCTCTATTTTGTGTTATTATATTTTGAATAAAAGCAAAGTGTTCTTCCTGTTATAATTTCTTAATATAATCCTTTTTTTTTTATCAATAGCATATTGATTTATAATGCACCTGGTCAATATTTGTGTTGATTTTTAATATCTTCCACATTTGTATATATTCAGTTTTTCATTCCTGGGTTTTTTGTTTCTTTTTTTTTTGTCTATGCGGTACTAGTTTTTTTTTTGACTTCTCTGCTCTATTAATATTTATTTTTATTCTAATTATTCTTTAAGATTTTTTGATATAATTCTTTTTTCTTTTTTTTTTTTGTTATTTTAAGAATTTCTTTATTTCGCCATAGTAGTTTTTTTATTCTTTTATCCAAAAATCACTTCTTTTACATTTTTATATTATCTGTAGTTATTTCTACTTTTGTTTGTTTACCCATTGATATAAATGTTTTGTAAGCAGAGTCTTCAAATTATATTTATTATTTAATTTATTAGATATCTGTTTCACATCTACTAGTTGCATATAGAAAATAAATCCTAATAAATAATAATTACTACATTTTACATCTCTTTTCATTTTAACATCCTGAATTTTCAAATTGAACTGTTTTCATACTATCCAAAAGGCATACTATGGCTATTAATGCTTTATCTTGATGGCATGTTTATTTCTGTTATATATTCTTATGAGCAAAGAACATTTTATCACTTCCAATATTTATCATATTTAATCATATTAATTTTTTATAAATGTACTTTTTTTCTTTATACCGATTTATTATATTCACAAAATAAATAATATACAAGACTTTGAGCATTGAATCATAATCCTTATTGATGAAGGCAAATATCAGTCTAGGGATATTAATATTATAGCACTGTACTATCTGGTGTTCATTGATTAATCAAGCTTATAATATATAATCAAGATTAGGGTGAGAAGAACTGCTCTTGGAATGTTACATTAATTAAACTAAATCATTTCCTGATTTCTTTACATATTATCTTTGTATTTAATTTTCCTGTCATTTATTTTCCACAACATATTTTCAATTAGCTTTTTATCATTCTTACTCATTTAACACTGTATAGTTTTTATATAAATTAGTCAGAATATATATATTTTTTATTTTATAGCATATTTTAATCTGTTATTACTCTCTGGGATGTGGAATAATCATATTCTATTGTTTTTTATGTTGACTATGCAAATAATTTTTTGAGTGTATATCTTTCCCATTTATCTGAATCTTAACAAACTATCAACAATTCTTACTTGATACATATTGTTAAAAAAAAGTCTTCCAAAGTATTTAAAGGATACCATTATCTCTTTTTTAAAAATTCTTAGTCTTAACTTTATTATAATTCTTATCCTTATTACTATATACATGTGAAAGTTTGTTTGTTACTTCATACTCAACAAATATTGCACCAATTTTGGTGAATCTTGCATGATTTTCTTTCCTTTTTTTTTTAAAGAAAGAATTATACAGGCTATGGATTTTTGCTTGAGGGTACATAATTGTTTCAAGAAATTTGGTAATTTGGAATATGCATTGAAATCATTATCATTTTTGACTGACTTCATAAAATATAAAAAGATGGCAGCACTGATCAAAAGATTACATACTTTGAAAAAAATTTTAAGCAAGTACAAAGTATGTTGTGACATGCTTTTCAAATACATACAGAAATGGAGAGAATTATAGTTTTTGGTGAAGCAAGATAAAATTTGACTTTGTAAATATATTTAAACCAATTAAATTTCATTTGTATCAAGTATTTAATTTCTTATTTGCAAGTGGAAGTGAACAAAATAACACTGTGCTAAAATTTCATGGCTATTTTTAAAAATTAGTCGTTCGTGTGAGAAATATATTTAAACCAAAATCCTAAAAGTTGATCAAATTCAATAGTGTAGCTGATTGTTAAAAGTTATACTTTTTTGCAATACTGTTGATAATTCATGTATTATTATTTTATATAAATATATAGGCCAAGGGAACAGCTACATATTGTGTTATATTCTTTTAATCTATTATTGCAAGCAAAACCATGGGTACTATTAGTTTAGATATATAATTTTATCTTATTCTTGGACTGACAACTTCTGCAAACTATTATCTTCAATCTAAACTTTCTATTCTTTTTATTTTTAAAATAATCTGTCTTTACTTTTAAAGTAAACTTATTATTTTTAAATAAAAAGAATAAATAAGTTTTTTGTTTGCTTTTTTTTTAATAAAAAAAAAATGAAAAATTAACAGCTAAGATTATTTGAGAGCAGTTAAAATTTATCTATATGATATCAGTTACATTGAAAGTTTTATGTATAAATAATTATTTTTAGTTGGCTACAATATATTTATAAAACAAAATAAATGTGTGTTATAGATACAAATGTAAAACTTAATATGTTAGAATTAAATATGCACGCATTAATTATAAATTATAATTCGGATATGATATAAGAAAAATTATCTTGAATCATTCTATGACAAATATCAACAATTTATTAATTCTCCAAACGTTTTCGAAGGCTTATCCTTCATTATCAAGAAGTACAAAATCTCTTATCATTTTCCAACGATATACTCATATGCAAATATTCGAACTAAACTAGGTGAATATGTAAATTAGAATCAGAGCGACTCCACTCGCCATTTCTTTGACAAGGTGTAAAACGACTCCCTTTTGTTCAATATGTGCTCATCCGAGATGATGAAACACGCCTTCTTAATCTTCCTTCTCAAATCACTCCGCTCCCTACACAATACTCTAGGTCCATCTGGTCTGCACGAATGACCCGCAGCCATTGCATGCTGTACAAAAATTGAAGGGTGGGATGAATCAGCTAAAGCCCTATTGTATGAGTACACATGTTGGGATAATCTAATTTGAACAGATGCTTTCGTCTCTCCATAATATGCAGCTTGGCAGTTGTTTCTGCTACATGCAATTTTGTAGACCGCCTGCTGTGTTTGCACCGGAAGAATATAATCTTTGGTATTGTTTAAACACCTATTCAAATTAGGAGGCGAACGAAAACACACACAGAACTCCGAGCAAAAGATCGTCCACATTTTCCTATAAATATTTCGGATATATGGGAGCAAAATTCGCATTTTATCTTGTTTAACCACGTGATTGGACCTTCTTTTAAATTTCTCAATTATATTATCAATGGCTCGAAGATTATATTGTGCCTTAATGAGCTCATTTCTATAAATTTCAATGTTGCTTCTTTTGTCATCTTCAAATCTACACAAGCAGTTATTCCTATGTAAAAATGATTTGAGGCCAGCAAATTTATGTATATCTGGTGTATTTGATAAGTAATGTATATGGCCTCTGATGTTAATAGGCTTAATGTTCATTTTATAATAAAAGTGATCTGTCTCAATCATTACTTGTAGGTCCAAATATTTAATACTGTTTGATGCTTCTTCCTGACTAACATTTAAGTTAAAGCCTGATGCTGTTATAAGGTCAGCTTTAATATCCTCCATGGTTTCCTCCGGGGCAGCTATAAAGATATCATACACACACCTACCATACAGAACTAATCCATTGTTCATATATCAAGGCACAATAATCCATTCATACGCGTTCATCATAAGACTGGCGATGATACCGCTCATCGGGAGACCCATCGGCCAACCGTTGAGCAGAGCAATGACAAACTTAACCCGCTCAAGGTCCATTCCATAATTAATGAGTGATTCTCTTACCACAATGATCAATTTGGGTCTATCAATCGATCCATAAAGCTCTGCTACATCAAGTACACTCATCCCTGTGTGTTGCTCTGGATGTACATTTTTCAATTTCTCAACAAAATCAAACGATAATTTGACAGCATACTCTCCATATCCAGTAGTTTGGGTGATCCACTTATTTATGATCTTGGCTGCTTTATAGTAGTGTACTCCGCCAAAGTCGATCATCAACCTTAAAGGCACGCCTTCTTTATGGATTTTGGTGTTTGCAAATATTCTTGGGGGAGTAGTGGCCGAAGGATACATTTGCAAGTATTCTGTGCCTTAGTAAATGCTTTGAATGTATGCGGCCTAAGCACAAACGATCTTTGTTTAACTTGAAGTTAATCTCAGGCACTTTTTGGAATTTTAGCTTGTCAATTTGTTGTTGAATTTTATATCTATAATCCACAGTGTCCATAACAACAAATCTATTACCTTTATCCTCTTTCATCACTATAATATTCTGTTGGCTCATAAATCTTTGTGTTGTTGCTATCCTGTCTCTCCACTGATCTCTCTGTGGCTGTATAGTTTTAAATCGCAAACCTCTTGCAATTTTTGCTATATAAGCATCCTTAAGAGGGTTCTTTTCCAATCCAGCTTCAGCAACCAGCTCCATTTTAGGGTACTTCCATCCTTCCCCAATAAATCTAGATCCTTTATTCAGAACTGTTTTAACTCCATCTGGGATCTGCGACATTGATAGGTTTACGAAATTCTCTGGCATTAGTGGCTGCAGTCGAATGCCTTGTTTACCTGCCAAAAATTGGAACTTTTTGTTAAATTTCAATTCCAATTGAGCTTTTAGTCGATTGCATTTTTCAATAATATCAGCAGCTGGTGCCCTTTTACGGCAAACAATATTCAATCTGTTGCATGCTCCAGCCAGTTCTTTCCTACATTCAGCTATAACTCCATTTAGAATGAGCATCTGAACTTATCTACTGATCACATTAATGTTATGTATAGACTGATTAAGCTTTACCAAACAAAAGTTCGGAAACACTTGATAATTTCTACATTTCACCAAGAAATTCAGCCTTTATCTATATCTGCAAACTTCCAGCGTTGAATTCAAAGCCATTCGATACTGTATTATCGGCTTCATGACAAAAGGAATGTAATATATATATATAAAACAAAATAAATGTGTGTAATAGATACAAATGTAAAACTTAATATGCTTGAATTAAATATGCACACATTAATTATAAATTATAAGTCGGATATGATATAAGAAAAATTATCTTGAATCATTCTATGACTAATATCAACAATTTATTAATTCTCCGAACGTTTTCGAAGGCTTATCCTTCATTATCAAGAAGTACAAAATCTCTTATCATTTTCCAACGATATACTCATATGCAAATATTCAAACTAAACTAGGTGAATATGTAAATTAGAATCAGAGCGACTCCACTCGCCATTTCTTTGACAAGGTGTAAAACGACTCCCTTTTGTTCAATATGTGCTCATCCGAGATGATGAAACACGCCTTCTTAATCTTCCTTCTCAAATCACTCCGCTCCCTACACAATACTCTAGGTCCATCTGGTCTGCACAAATGACCCGCAGCCATTGCATGCTGTACAAAAATTGAAGGGTGGGATGAATCAGCTAAAGCCCTATTGTATGAGTACACATGTTGGGATAATCTAATTTGAACAGATGCTTTCATCTCCCCATAATATGCAGCCTGGCAGTTTGTTTCCGCTACATGCAATTTGTAGACCGCCTGCTGTGCTTGCACCGGAAGAATATAATCTTTGGTATTGTTTAAACACCTATTCAGGAGGCGAACGAAAACACACACAGAACTCCGAGCAAAAGATCGTCCGCATTTTCCTATAAATATTTCGGATATATGAGAGCAAAATTCGTGGTTTATCTTGTTTAACCACGTGATTGGACCTTCTTTTAAATTTCTCAATTATATTATCAATGGCTCAAAGATTATATTGTGCCTTAATGAGCTCATTTCTATAAATTTCAATGTTGCTTCTTTTGTCATCTTCAAAACTACACAAACAGTTATTCCTATGTAAAAATGATTTGAGGCCAGCAAATTTATGTATATCTGGTGTATTTGATAAGTAAGGTATATGGCCTCTGATGTTAATAGGCTTAATGTTCATTTTATAATAAAAGTGATCTGTCTCAATCATTACTTGTAAGTCCAAATATTTAATACTGTTTGATGCTTCTTCCTGACTTACATTTATGTTAAGGCCTGATGCTGTTATAAGGTCAGCTTTAATAACCTCCATGGATTTCCTCCGGGGCGGCTATAAAGATATCATCCACATACCTAGCATACAGAACTAATCCATTGTTCATATATCTAGGCACAATAATCTGTTCATATGCGTTCATCATAAGACTGGCGATGATACCGCTCATCGGGAGACCCATCGGCCAACCGTTGAGCATATGATACCATTCCTTATTGAAAACTGCATAAATATTTCGGTTCATCCATTCCATCAAAGCAATGGCAAACTTAACCCGCTCAAGGTCCAATATATTATGCATTCAATGATGTATGTAATTTATTATCAACATGCTAATAATTAGTTATTCTTTCTATCTTCTAGTAAAATACTTAACATGAATTCTTTTATGCAAGTCAGTCAGTTTCATCCTCTTAAAAATATTTTTTAATAAAATAGTAATAATATAAATCAAAAGTGGAAAACAGTTTCAGGTCATTTATTAAATATTCATCATATTCTGGTCTAACATGTTTGCTGTTATTGCTGTGCATATGGGGGGGGGGGGTATTAAATTTTATTTTTGTTAAATGCTAATTTCAATAATAGACATTAATTATGTTTAATATATGTAACCAACATTCATATGCATTTAATTTAAATATTAAGGGAATTTCTTTGGTTCTTAAAATTTTGATTTTTTGTTTTGTTTTAGGATGAGACTTTAATAGAGCGTTTGTGTGGCTTATCAGAGATGTTTCCTGAAGGTTTGAGAAATATTAGTTCATTTTTAGTAAATGCTTCACACAAAAGTGTAACTTCTTTATATGGCTTCAGTAGGAATGCTTTATGGATATTTTTTTCTTCGGCTACTATACTGATGGCTCCTGTGATTTTTGAATTAGAAAGGGTACAAATGGAACAAGCTCAATTACAACAACAGAGACAGGTATATTAGATAACCCATGTTTTTGTTTACCAAATGTATTTATTGTTTTGGTAATTTCTTTAATAAAATAAATTCCAAGTTTTAAGGCATAATTGAATGGAATTTTTTTCAAATATATATTCATATTTTTTACATTGATAACTAGATATAAATAATTTAATATCATTATTCGTAAGGGAGTCATTATTATTATCAACACTGACTAGTAAATGAGTATAGTATTCCAACTCCAGGAGACACAGATAAAATAGTAAAACAAAAAAATACCCTAGAAATGAGTTTTGTGATGACTACACAAACCAACATCCATATAACAAACACATTGGTTCATTAATCTGGTCATTTGATATTTTGCAATGCCATCTTTTACCTTCTATAGATAATTTTTCTTTTCGAAATACTTCAATGCTATATTTTATTCTTCGTTTTTTTACATTCATAATGAAAACAGTCAACATTGTATCTTTTAAAATTTCTTTGAAATAATCTTTATAATGTAAATGGAATTTACCTTTACCATGAAAATCACACTCATGTTCATCATTCGTTTTTCATGTCCAGTCCAGTTTGATTTTACAATAGTGGACTCAAATATGATTCAGATCCAGCAGGTTAAAGAACTTATTGATTGATCTTATGATCTTGCATTGTATTTTTAAAATTTTATGAAGAAGCATCCATAAATGAAATTTTTCTAACACATTTATAGTATGTTGATGTGATGTCACATTAAATTAGATAAAATAACAATTCTATATGCAACTAATTTAGTTGCTGTAATTATTTCACTATGATGAAAACATCTTTTAACTTATTAGAACAGCAGCATCATATTATAGAATGTGCTGCACTAAACATCTATGATGCCTTTCTATTTATAAAGTTGCAAAGATATTTAAAATTAGTTTACATTCTCAAAATGATAACTGCCCAAGAAGATTTTGGTTCTATATCAGTGACTAGTAAAAAACAAGAGTTTTTGAACATTAATTACTAAACCAAAGTCTTTATATGCATCATTCAAAATATTAAATATACTCTATAAAGTGTGCTTTGAACTGATAAAAATAGCACAATCATCATCATAGTATAAATCCATAAACCAAAAAGGTGAATTTTTTTTTTTTGCTTTTACTTATATTAAAAATTCCACTGCCAAAGTTGTCTATAAACAGTTACAAAAGTCAGTCATAAAAATCAAAAACAATGTTGGAACAACTACACATTCTTGTTTTGCAACAGTTTTCATTTCAAATGTCTCAGATTTTCAACCTGTAATAATAGTATGAATGAACTTTGGTGGATAATAAAATGATTTATATTAAGTTATAATGACCTGTTTGGTTAATTGAAGCAAACACCTTGGCTAATCCAATAAAAGCAATATATAAGTGATCTTTTGTTCCCAATACTTTTCCTGCATTTGCAGTCTTCACCAATGATGGGAGAAATGTTCTGCTCTTAGAGATGCTGAGCCTATAGATTTACTTTTACCTTATCTGAAATTGCGCTTATATTTGATTTTAATAAATAAAGCAGTAAAATAACTTGCCATATGGATTGGGTAGATGTTTGATCATTGGCAATTCATATTCCCTGGAACTAAGTAAAGATTTTACAGCATTGTTTAGTGGTGTTAGGTTTTAACATTCAAAATATTTCTTATCTGATAATCTTACTAAGATTTATAAATTGAATGGTATAGTGATTCCTTTGAACTTATAGATATTGTCATGCATCCACATTGTTTTTATTGTCTAGTGATATATTGTTTTCACTAGTGTTAGTCATATGTTTTTTGGTTAGTATTTATGAAACAAAGATTAGTCTGCCATTTTTCAGATTATAAAAGAAAATAGCTGCATCAATACTGGATTCATTATTTTTCATTGCATAACTTTTTTAAGGTGTTCTCATCCTTTGGTGATTTAAAGTATATCATGATTATAGCTAATGTTGTCATTAAAAGAATGGATCATGATACAATCTTTTATTGATAATACTGTAACCTAAAACTGAAAAATCAAAATTATATTGTCCAGTATTGTTTTGATTAAACAGATAAAAAGTAAAGAGTAGTTCTTGATTCATAAACTCAAGAATTTAAAAAATTGTGAATGTTGCTGCTTTCCCCATCCAAAAATAGTTGAACAATAATTATCATAAAACAAAATGTATCATTAAATTTACAATAAATATATGCATAATAATATAGTATTAGAAATAATCAACTTTACAACAAACAGTTTTTGTATTTGTCATTTTTGTATAAAACCAATTCATGTAAATAATATTGATTTTAAATATGCACACTTTAAAAAAGACAAAAAAAACATTATTCAATTAATGTTACTTAATAAAAGTTGAATGTCGTAATGGACATCTGCTTAATGTCAATTATATAGTTTATTTTATTGATAGTGGTTATGAATGTATCTCTGAAAACAATTTATTTATACTTATCTTTTTAATATAATTTATATTAATTGAAATGTAAATGAAATTTATTATCAGTACCATATGAAATAATATTTTTAGAAATGTACTTAAACTAATCAATTTATATAAATAAATATGAATTAACACCAATTTAGAATATTAAGAAAATAAAAACTGAACTCTATAAGTAGATTATGTTTCTGAAATGCATTCATAATCATTGACAATAAAATAAATTACAGAATTGATATTAAGCAGTACTTATTGAGTGGTTAAAAGACTATTTCCACAAAAATAAAATCCATCCCAATCAATGCAGAACTCGCTAAACATAAATTTGTCCTTATGTGAGTTATAAAAATGATTAAATTAGCTTTCTAAGAATAAAATTGAAAACAGCAATATCTGATAGAGATTGTTATAGGATTAAGTTTCAAAAATTATTTAGTGTGCAAAGCTAATATAGCAGCATTAAAACACTATGATGTGAATTGTTCTGTATAGGTATCTGGGTAATATGATTATTTTGATAATTCTTTGAGTGAAAATATATCTGATATATGGTCACCATTTGCATTAAATTATGCTAAACATTATGTGCTCTAAATTAGAATTTGTACTATCACTGATATTATAAAAACTATAATGCATTCTTTGTATTTAAGGAAAGACTATTTACAGTTCATGATATAGTCAGGCATTTAAAATATTAACTTATTGTATATTCTAGTAAATTATTTCATCATTCACTGTTCCTTAATTACATGTGTATATAATTATTTAATGATTCTGTAAAACCACATTCCTGATCTCAATAAATAAATATTTCTTTGTAAGAATAAATCTTAGATGTTTTCCTATACTTGACTAACTAAAGACAATATTTTTGAAATATTTCTTTCAAAAATGTGGAACAGGTAGTTTGTTACTTATGGAGATTCAAACTGCTTTAAGTCTTTTAAACAGTTGTTTCACTGTAAACAAAAGTATTTATTAATTATGTGAATATTTTTGAAATTGTATATACAGTGAGAAGTAAATATAAAATTTCAATTATCTTATAATTTACCTTTAAAAATATATTAATTTATTATTGGTTTTTTTTTTAATCCACACCCCACAGTCAACCACAACCTGATTATTATCTTATATGATACAAAATAATCTTTGTGAAGGGGGGAAAGGTGCATATAGTATACAAAGAATTTACATATATTTCTCTGTTATGCATGCATATCTACAAACACTTATTTATTTTTTGCCTCAATATATTATTATCATTTATGGTTATTTGCTTTACTATTTTTATTGCAGATTCTGCTTGGACCAAATGTAGCAATATCAGGAGGTAGTCCTGGAATTCCTGCTCTCGGAATGCCTATGTCACCAATTCCTCCTCCTAATTACCAACAGCCAAGATAAATAATATTAATAAAATAAACTACTTTGAACTTTCATATACAATTTTTTCTTGTCTTACTCTGTACAGCTTTTTATTTGTAGAAAGAATGATAGGAGTTTTGTACATAATAAAAAAGTCTAAAATGGGGAAAATACTTATATTTGATTAGATATTTAAAAAAGAGAGTGACTGTCTCTTATTTGTTGATTTATTTAAACAATTTATATTATAATATTGTTTTTATTTTCGTTATAAGTTAAAATGTATTTTTATAAGCATTTGTATTAATGTACATACATAAGCATAAGAGTACGCTTATTATCTGAAGTCTGTTATTTTCAGTTTATTTGTCGACTTCCATTTTTAGCTTAAATGTTATTAAAATGAACCTATTATAATTCATATTTTGTACTTAGACTTTTTTATAGTGTTGTTTTTACATAAGAATAGTATATTTTTGTAGATTTTATTTAGTAATAGTAGCAAAAGTTTTTTTAGAAAATAGAAATTTATTGTATTACATAGAAATATAATTAAATAATAATAATTTCTATATATAAAGTTGCACAATTAAATTCTGTCAATATCAACTCCTAGCAATTGTAGGAACAGGGCTTTTTCCTACATAATTTAAAAATATATGATGTAGTTTATATTTATAAACTAGATTAGTTCTAAAATGTGTATTTTGAAATTACTTTTAGTTCTTAATACTATTGGGAATAACGATTGACTTCATTCTTTATAAATCTTCTAGAAGACAAACAGCAAGTAAACAAAATAAATAAAAAAACTAGTCACTAAAAAAGGAAAACTTATAGCCTTCCTTAGAAAAAGATGCTGAAATATAATCAGTAGTTGAGAAAGATTATATCTGATTGTGGCACTTTGAATCTGAGAAAACAATACTGAGTTTGAATCCACAAAGAGTAATTGATCTATATAGTCAAAATTATCTTTCTGCTTAATTTTTCTATTTTAATTCCAGTCTGATCATTTAGACTAATTATTGTGTTTTATGATGTTTAAAATTGAGGTTTTTAACCTTTTCACTTGCAAGCAGCCATATTTAAAGAAATTATGCTAAGCCACAAATTTTATCATAACTTTAAGTTTTATTGTTTTAAAGATTAACCATCAAAGTCTGTAATTAAACTGAAAAAAATATAGTCCTTGATATTCAAAGTAATAAAAAAAAGAATAAAAGTTAATATTTCTAATAATTATTTTCATATTATTTCATAAATTCTAAATTATCACGCATACAACTTAAAATTATATTTTTGTTAGTAGGTTAGTTAAATTCCTCATAAAAAATTTTAAAAATTAGTATATAATAACACTTACCTAAGATAATCCATCACTAAATCTACATGTAAGGAAAAAATATTTTATTTGATATAAATCAATTTATTTATTTATTTTTTAATGTTATGCAAATAAGATTTAGAGTAACAGCTATTTGGTATAAAATATTTATTTATAAATAGATTAATAGTATTTTAAATTAGAATGACATATTTAAAAGTTTGAGTGATTGTTGGATTTAAATGAATATATTGAAAATTAATTATTTTGAAAACAATAGTATTTCTTGCCTGATTAAATTACCACTTTATTATATGTGTAATATTTTGTGTATGGTTGATGAAGTGGGATATTTTATTTCTGTTTCTGCTTTATTATTTGGCTGGGTGCACTTTCATGCTGAGCACCGTAATCATGCATACATATGCAAAAGTATTAAATATACAGTATATATAAATATATATGTTATGCATGAGCACATACATACTTAATATATTGGGAAATTTTTTATATAAATAAAAAATATGTATATATAAACATCAAAGTATATTTATTGTATGCTTATGTAAATAAACAAGAAATAATGTAATACATTAATATTTTACAGATTTGAATAAGTCTGCTAGACAGTCAAAAACTCAGATAATTGAATTAAAAGTGCAAAGAAGTAATTTTTTTACAGATTTATTCAAAAGAAAGAAATATGAATTTTATACTTTTGTGATTTAAATATAAAAAACCTTTTAAAATAGAATCTTGCATTAATTTTATGTATGACATTTGATAAAGTTTATAAATGATATTTAATTATAAACAAAGACCAATGGAAAAGATATAGTTAGCCATTGGAATGTTACTGGTGTACGAAGCATCTCATGAGCAAGCAATAAATGCTATGATTGTCATCATGATTTGATTTACAATGTCATCTACTTTTATATGAACATTCAATGCAGAGACGAGAATTACTACTGCTGAAATAGTTTTTATCACAAATGGTCTTTTGGTTATATTTTTAAATATTTATTGATCTTCATATATATATTACTTTTTAAATATGTTTAAAATAAAGTCATATTTAAGTAATGCAACCATTTACATATTTCTTTAATAAATTTTAAATGATTTTTTTGCTATAAAGTTTTTTAAGATTGTACAAATAAAGATGGCCTGTTTCTTCATTTATATTGTAATCTTGTTTCTTTCTGATATAAATTTTACATTATACGATAGCTGTACAAAATTTATGATAGGATTTGTTTGCCTAGATAATTTTAAATCTAAAAATGTATTGCTTATTAAACACCCAAATGTAAAAATTTTCAGTCTAAATATGCCCTAATCTGGAGATTTAGAACAGCAAAACATATTGCAGTTACGTGTTTGAAAGTAGATGTGGATAATGAGACAATAGAACATGTATTTGATTAACAAAGATGGAAAGTTTCCCATTATTTGTCATCTCGTAATACAAATTTATTATAGCATCTTACTTAGATACATCTGTGTTATTAAGATGCTTAGTATATACTATTACTAATCAATTGTTAAATAATTAGAACTAAATAGTTTGTTATATATGAATTTTGAATATTTTAATTAAGCAATTGTAGATTCAATGTTGTATATGTTTAATATTGTTTTACAATTAATATTGATGTATCAAGCTACTTGTCCTATAATAAATAAACAATAATGTATTCTCTATTGTTTCACCTTAACTGGATTTTGTGAAATATATGATAACTTTTAGTTCTATACAAACTGTAATAATAATATTTCGCTAATGGAGAATAATTACCATTTATTTAAATTACTTTTTATATTGGTGGAAAAAAAAAATTTCTTAACTATTTTTTAATGGTCAAATAAAAAATTTTAATATGCTAATATAATTTATGTTATTGAGTGTTGTAAAATAGTGGTAAATGTTCTTGATTAATTGTCACTAAGAAACCCTTTGTTGGAGTCATAAAATGCGCTCTTTGGATACTTAACATACCTATGTAAGAAAATATTAATTTATAAAATGAACTTCATTATTAATTGAAAAAAGTAATATATTTGTGTACAAAAGTCACAAGGATAGAAAATTTTATTAGCCTAGTTAAATGGTTCTTCTTTCTGAAATCTTTTTATACAGAATAAAACTGTCTGCTTCTTTTTATTTATTATTATCTTTCAATTTATAATCTCCAAATCATTCCCTTTATTCTTGTATCCCATTTTAATCAAGTTATTTCACCAGTTCAAATATTCTTATTGTAAAAGTCTTAACAAAAATAATTTCTACTCCTTTTATCTTTATATGTTTCTTACTATTTGCATTCACAAATAAATATTCAATATTATCTTTTCATGTAATTAAATCTACAATTTAAACATCCATTTTTGCCCCCTTTCCTCTGATATCTAAAGCTCCTATCCTTATTTTCTAAAGTTATATGTGCTTTTATACTTCATTTAATAAAATTATCAATTTGTAATATTTACTTTGAATCGTTAAACTATCACATAATCACTAAGCTGTTAAAACAGGAGCAAATTTTTTTATGCATTAGTGCAAGTTATAGTAATCAATAGATGCTAAAAAGTTGGTTATTCCATCCAATATCCTCATTAGTTTTTAGCTTATGACTTTCGTCAATGAGAAACCTTGGATAATAGCAGCAGTGCACCTGGATCTGTAAACTAGAAATTAATTTGGGGATATTGGATGGTATAGGGATACTGATTACTAGAGCTTGCACTATTGTATGGAAAATTTTGTTACCGTTTTAACAGTTTGCATAAGCATAAGAAAAGGTAATCATGTAATGTTTTAATACCAATCCTAACCAAAGGATAATGGTGATTATGATTATTAAAAAAAAAACAAGAACACCAAAATATTTAGTTACTGAACTGGATTCAGATATGTATGACTACAAGTGTATTAGCTTGGAGTGAAAGTGGGTGCTGAGTTGGTGCATTATGATCCAATATCCAGGTGCACTGCTCCCTAATACAAGGCTTCTCACTAATGAAAGCCATAAACTAGTCTGGGGATATTAGGTGGAAATGCGCTGGATAGGGGGTATTATACACAATCTTCTAGAAAATGTTGAAAAAAATTGTTACTGTTTCAATGTTAAATTTGCATATTGTAAAACTTCTAATTCATTATATTCATTATTCTTTTTATAATTCATTTAACTATTTTTTATTACTCTATTTTCATTCATATATGTAATCTGCAATATAATGTAAAAAGGTATTCTCATTAAACTAAATCAAGTTTCTGTGTGTTAGCTAATATGCCCAAAAACACTGTTAACCAAGTTAAAAGTTCCCTCTCTCCCTTATAAAACTTAGGAAGGGGGGGGGGGCATGGTGACAGGATGGTAGAACTAACAAATAATTAAACTGAGATAGGAGAATAAAAATCAAGGCTGGAAGAAGGAACCATTATCATTATTGTAAAGCATTATCAGTTCACTGCAGGATGAAAATCTCTCCAAGTTCAGTCCATCTTTTCCGATCTCTACTCTTCACATCACCCTGCACACTTTCTTATTTCATCTATTTATCTCATGATCTTTTTCTGGGTCTTTTACAATCTCTTGGAATCCAGTTTAAGATTTTAACTGTTCACTTATCATTTCTTCTAGCAAAACATTCAGCCTACTCCACTTCAGTCTCTTAATTCTTTCAACAATGTCAGTGAGACCTGTTACCCATGTATTTGTTTTTGATCTTTTCTTGTTACTCCTAACATGCATCTCTCCATACTTCTTGGATTGGTCTGAAGTCTGTATTGTTCTGTTAAGTGTCCAAATCTCGGATCCATAAGTAAGAATTGGTAAAACACATTTACTAAAAATCTTCCTTTTCAAACACGGTCATATTTCCTTTTAATATTATTGCTATCAAATGCATTCCAACCAAGTTTAATTCTATGATTAATTTCATCTATTATGTTTCCATCTGTAGTAGTAAACTGACCAAGGAGATCTAATTCATCATTATCAATATTTTCATCTTTTGAGAAAATTCATTGCACATTACTTTAGTCTTTTTAACAGTTAACCCTAGTCCTATTTTGTTCTCAGATGATAACTCTTGCAATATTTCTTGAATCTCTAAAACATTATTTACAAAAATAACATCATCTACAAAATCTAAATGACTTAATTTATCTCATTTATTTTTATTCCTTTAACTTCCCATTTCAATCCACAAAATACTTTTTGCAACAATACTGTAAAAAGTTTTAGAGATATGGAATCGCCCTGTCATACACTCTTCACAATGTTAATCTCCAAATATCATTATGTAATCTAATTGTTGCTGTTGCATTTTTATAAATATTCTTCAGAATATGACAATATCCTGTGTATCCTTGATGATCCAATGTTTTAATCCCTGAAGAAATGCCTTTTCATAATCTACAAATGCAAAGCATAATGGCAACTCATATTCATTGGTCCTTTTTATAACTTCTCTCAATAGTTGGATATGATCCACTGTACTAAACCCACTTTTAAATCTAGCTTATTCTTTTTGATTGAAATCCAAAGTTCTCTGCAGATGAGTTGTAATTGTCATGGTAAAAATTTTGTATAAAACTTATAAAAGACTAACAAGTCTGTAGTTTCTAATATCTTCTTAATCATTTTTTTTAAATATTAATACTACATTCTTCAAATCATCTGGTACATCTTTATCATTTAAACATTTGGTAGGTAACTGCCAAAAAAAATTCTATTTCTTCACCTGCATCTTTTAAGATATAATAGTTGTAGAAAGTACTTGTTATTGCAATATAATTCTTGATTCTCTACACATTTCATGATGTCATCTCTATTTTTAATACTAGTTATATCTTTTTTTTCTAATTGCAGAAATAAGTTTTCTACCAATACCAAAATGTTGTTTTACATTTTTGACTTATTCTCTTCTATACTTTTCCTTGCTACTTCACAATTGTACTTTCTATATCAATATCAACTTTTTCAAACCATTTTACAAAATTCAATCCTTAATGCATCATTTTTATATATTTTCATATTCCTTCTTTTCATAAATTCTTTAGTCTCTGTAGAAATTTTATTGGTTAATTATTGCTTTTTTTTCTACCAGCTATCTTTGTTGTAGTTTTTAAAAGTATCAGTTACTTACCTATTGATTTCATGCAAGTCTGAATCATGTTTAAAACCTAATATTTGAAAATGATTTGCCAATTCTAATTTAAATTCATTAGAATGTGTCTAAAGATTAGGAATATCAACTGTGTATATATAATAATAATGTTTTTCTTAATTATTTTTGTCTCTAGTTTTACATTAACATGTATTTTATAACTCATTAATTAATAATTATTTTCTGTGTTGAATTTATTAAGAACCTTACAATCTTAGTCAAAATATAATCCAATTCTGCTGTACCTTCCATTTGGATGCTTTCATGTCCATTTTAACATTTTTCTCAAAAAAAAAGAGTGCATAATTATAATTTTTTTTCTTTTTCTGCAAACTCCACAAATCTATGTCCTCTCTCATTTCTATTACCATAACTAAATTTACCTACAGCTCTCAATTGTAGCATTAAAGTCTCCCTTATGAAAATCCTCTACTACTTCATCTCTATGAGAACTTGGGGCATAAACCTGAACTATCTGCTATTAAGTTGAATAACTAATATTGCCATTCTGTCCCATACATCATCAATCTCCACAATGTTGTTCTTCCACTTTTTATTTATAATGAATTTTAGTCCACTTGCACTTCCAATACTTGTGCTTTTATAGTACAGTAAATGTCCACTTTTTAAATACTCTCTTCAAGTTTTCTAATTTCACTAAGTTTAATAATGTCCCATTTAATATAAGGCAGGTTTTGCAATCTTCCTTCACGTGAAAGTGATTTACTGTTTCAAGTACTTAATTAAAGGTCATCATCAAATGGCATCCTAGGTTTGCAATCAGCGATTCTTAATAGTCTCAACCAACTGCTGCCTTGGTTGGTGACTTTACAGCCTCCTGGGAATAAGGACCGTGATTTATTTTTCTCATTGTAAATATCTATTAGGAAAAAAAAAAAAAGTACATTCATTCTGCCTTCAAGAAAACTCAACTAATATTTCAGTTAAGAGGTAAAAAAACCAATAAACTCATTATGCTGACTAATGCTGTTGGTGACCAGTCTATCAATGTTTGTATATTATATAAATAATCACATAGTAATAACAAGAATGTTGCCCTGCTAGGTTCCTTTAAAGCCTCTAAGAGAAATCAAAGTGTTTCCTTTCATTTAACAGCACTCTTTTATAATATTGTGACATATACTGGTTTTATAAGATAGTTGGAAGAGATGTTTAACTGTTAAAAGTTAACGATGTTTCTAACTGTATTGGTCAATGCCAGGAAATAATTTAATGAGAACTTTTTATATCACATTACATTAAAGCCTATCATATATGAATGAAAATATATTAGTAAAAATAGTATTTAATTGTATTAAAAATAACAATGCAATGAATATAGCGAATTAATATTGCAGATAAGTAATTTTATTCCCGTTATTTATAAATAAAAAAAAAGCAAAAAATCTATCCATTTCATGTATTTTATCTTTAAATTTAGTCTGATTTTTTTTACATCTTATCTCCCAAAATAAATATTCTCTCCATATAAACTATATCTACAATTCTTATTCCATGTTTGTCTTTTTCCCCTTGTATTTAAAGTCCCTTCCTACTCATGTACCAAATATTAATTAGCTCTCTTTAGCATTATTGTACATTCTTTTATATAATTACAAGTTTTTTTAACAAAAAAACTCATATTCGTTTTCCATAGCACTTACTTCTCTAACAAATTTATATTTACCACATCTCACAATTACGTATTTATAATGAACTGTCTGCACATTCCATTATTTATGTACAAATGCATGGAAGTAAATCGTCTTTTTCCAACACGTCCTCCCTTAATTGATGTTCCAACTAAACAAGCTACGAGTGTCACCTAATGGCAGAATTGGAAATTATTTTTGAACATGTAAGCTTTCAATTTTTTTTTTTTTCAATACTCCATCATTAAATAACAAAAATGATTTTTTTTTAAATTTATTATAATAGCGGATAAAAATAATGTTCTTATATATAATATTTAATAATATATAGTATTAAATATATTAGATTATCTATTTTATGATTATAATATGCAAATGTAGAAGGTGCTAGAATAAATTACATTAGAGTAGTTTTATAAACCATGTCTGATAATTATACATTACTTCAAGCAGAAATAGGTTATATATTTATACTTTACAAATTTTGAAAAAATATTTAAACAAATATTGAATTAAATGCCATGTTTACAATCTTAAATAGAGTTTATTTACTTGATTTTTTTTAAATGGGGGGAGTCACGTTGATATTTTTACTTCATACTCAATCAAAATATTTTTTATTTTCTAGAAAATTGAGGCTGATGCAGAATATTGTTAAAATATGCTCTTCTACCATTAAAACATTTTTATTACTTTTACAGAAATCAAATCTTATGTTTAAGATCATAAAATAATGTTAATTTTTTTTTAAAAAAGTTGCCAATGTCTCCGATCTTTATCTTCTCCACATCACCCCTGCACACTTTCTTATTTCATCTATCCATCTCACATGTGGTCTCTTTCTGGGTCTTTTACAATCTCTTGGAATCCAGTTTAAAATTTCAATTGTCCATCTATTATCATCTCTTCTAGCAATATGTCCAGCCCAACTCCACTTCAATCTTTTAATTTTTTCAATGAGGTCAGTAATATCTGTTTGTTCTTTTACCCATATATTGCATTTTCAATCTCTTCTTGTTACTCCTAACATGCATCTCTCCATATTTCTTTGAGTAGTCTGAAGTCTCTGTATTGCTCTTCTATTAAGTGTCCAAGTCTCAGATCCATAAGTAAAAACTGGTAAAACACATTTATTAAAAACCTTCCTTTTCAAACACATAGGCATATTTCCTTTTGCTATCAAATTATTTCTACCAAAAGCACTCCAACCAAGTTTAATTCTATGATTAATTTCATCCATTATGTTTCCATTTGTCTTAATAATCTGACCAAGGTATCTGTAGCTGTTAACTTCTAACTCATCATAATCAATCTTTATTTTCATATTTTAAGAAAATCCATTGAACATTACTTTAATCTTTTTAACATTTATCTTTAGTCCTACTTTCATCTGATAACTCCTGCAACATTTCCTGCAGCTCTAAAGCATTATTTGCAAAAACAACTACATCATCTGCAAAATCCAAATGACTTAAATAATCTCCATTTACTTTCACTCCTTTAGATTCCCATTTTAATCTACAAAATACTTCTTGCAGCACTGCTGTAAAAAGTTTTGAAGATATGGAGTCACCCTATCTTATACCCTTCTCAATATTGACTTTCCTAGTATCATTATGTAATCTAATTGTTGCTGTTGCATTTTTATAAATATTCTTTCAAATATGACTATCCTGGTTCTATATCTTGATGATCCAATGCTTTAATCACTGATGAAATGTTTATAGAATCAAATGCCTTTTCATAATCTATAAATCCGAAGCATAATGGCAACTCATATTCATTTATCCTTTCTACAACTACTCTCACTGCCTGGATATGATCTACTGTACTAAAACCACTTTTAAATCCAGCTTGTTCTCTTGGTTGGTGGAAGTCCAATGTTCTCTATAATTATCTTGGTAAAAAAAATTGTATAAAACTGATAAAAGGCTGATAGGTTTGTAATTTCTAATATATTTTTTATCCTCTTTTTTAAGTATTAATACTGCATTCTTCCAATCATCTGGTACATCTTTATCATTTAGACATTTGGTATATAACTTTGTTAAAAAAAATTTATTTCTTCACCTGCTTTTTTTAATATATCAGTTATAATTCCATCATTATCTGGAGCCTTTCTTCATAAATTTAATTTCATGTCTCACTTCTTCATTTAAAATTTTGGGCAATTTGGAAGATATAATAGATATAGGAGGTACTTGTTCTTTATTACTATATAATTCTTGATAGAAGTTTGCTACTCATTTCATGATGTCATCTCTCTTTTTAGTAATAATTCCATCATTTTTTCTTATTGCAAATTTAAATTTCCTACCAATACCAAAATGTTGTTTTACACTCTTGAAACTTTTATTCTCTTCTACAGTTTTCCTTGCTAGTTCACAGTTACACTTTCTTATATCATTTTCAACTCTATTCCACACCATTTTACAAAATTCAAGATATTCAATTCTTTTTAATGCATCATTGTTGTATATCTATATTCTTTCTTTTCTTCATAAATTCTCTAGTCTCACAAAATTTTTTGGACAATTGCTGCTTTTTCTACCAGCTATCTTTTTTGCAGTTTTTTAAAGTATATCAGTTATTTTCATATTAATTTCATTCAAATCTGAATCATGTTCACAATCTACTAATACTTAAAAGTGATTGCAAGTTTTAATTTAAATTCATTAGAATGTTTCTGAAGATTAGGAATATCAACTGTAAATAGTCTTTTTCTTAATAATTTTTGTCTTTCTAGTTTTGCATTAATGCATATCTTACATCTTGCTGATCGATAACCATTTCCTGTGTTGAATTTATTAAGAACATTACAATCTTGAAATATATATTTTCTGTTAGTCAAAATATAATCCAATTCTGCTGTACCTTCATTTGAATGCTTCCATGTACATTTCCTTTTAATATTTTTCTCAAAAAAAGAATTCATAATATAAAGTTTTTATTTTTCTGCAAACTCCACAAGTCTATGTCCTCTCCCATTTCTATTACCATAATCAAAATTATCTACAGCACTTTCATATGTTTACCAATTCTAGCATTGAAGTCTACCATAGCAATTTTAAAATGTTTACTCTGATCAATCTTCTATTACTTTATCATTATAAGAACTTATTGGGGCATAAACCTGAATTATCTGCATTTGGTATCCACTATTAAGTTGTATAACTAATCTCGCCACTCTGTCCGATACATCATCAATCTTCATAATGTTGTTCTTCCACTTTTTATTTATAATGAATCCTATTCCATTTGTATTTCCAATATTTGTGCCTTTATAGTAGAATACATGTCCACTTTTTAAGTCAATTGTCTCTTCACCGTTTCTTCTAACTTCACAATGTCAAATTTAATATAAGAAGACAGTTCTTCTAATTCTTGCAATCTTCCTTCACTTGAAAGTGATCTGCAGTTGTAAGTACCTAAATAAAAAGTCATCATCAAATTGCAGTCTGAGTCCACAATCAGGATTCTTAGCATCCTCCGCCATCGGCCACCATCCGCTGCTGGGTGACTTTACAGCCTCCTGGGAATAAGAGCCATGATTTATTTTTTGTCTGTCATGATTGTATATATTGGAAAAGTATTTATCATTTACACATACATTCATTCTGCCTTATCAGCAACTGAGAATCATGGTGTTTTTTGATCATAAACTCAGAGGTAAAAAGCCAATGAACTCACCATGCTGACTAATGCGTGTTGGTGAGCAGCCCATGTTTATTTACTATATGAATAATCACATAGTAATAACAGCTACCGTGACAAAAACATATGGAGTGGACATTAGGAATTTGCCCTGCTCGGTTCCTTTAAGTTCTCCAAGAGGAATCAAAGGGTCTCCTTTCAGTTAATAGCAAACTCCTTTCTGCAGCCAATGTAGCAATAAACTGAATAAAATTATTCAATAGTTTCCACATTTAGTTTAAAATATTTATCTAATATCGGCACTTGATTAATTTGAAAATTACCAGAATTTTAATTGCAGAGCTAATACCACTTGTTTATAAAAATAGTTTTTTTTTTTTTTTTTTTAAAATAAACTTGGTAGTGCTGTCTTTTTTGTGTTTTTATTGATTGGTTTGTTGATGAGGTAAACGAATATGCAGGATTATCTAGTCTCTCTCTTTTTTTTTTTTTGCATTTAATAAGTTACTTAGGCATGGGCATTCACAGAAGAGGACAAAGAAAATGTCCCACCTGAGATGGAATTAAAAAATTGACAAGTTATAAAAGTGTTTGAGATATGTAATCTTACAATTTTGACCATTGGATATTTTTGATGAAATTATGGAATTGGTCTGTTTTGGCACTTAGTAAAATAATCGCAGAATATGTTTCATCTATTGTAGCAATAAAATCCTTATTTTGTTTCTTGGTTCATCTTTGCCTCAGTTTGTGAAAAATAACCAGTTGTTACTTTTTTTTTTCAAACTGAATTTAATATAGGATTTTGGAATTAATTACTTGATTTTTAATAAAATATTCTGTAATTTTTTTTACTATATAAAATAGTACTAAAAGCTGTATCAATTCCAACCCCTAAGAATTAAAGATTACTGAAAATGATGTAAAGTGAAAGAAGTGCATTGATAGCTTTATTTTATAAAAAATATTTTCTCATTTGTAGATTCCCTTTTTCAAAATGGATATGAGGAATTATTTTTCTTCCTTAGAAAAAATAGAAGTTGCTCCATTTCCTGGAATATTTAATAACTTCTGAATCAATTTTATCAAATATCATTTTTTACATTGGAATTTCTATTATTAATACCAACATTAAAATTGAAATCCTTTAATTATTAATACTTATGCTCCCATCAGGAACTATGATTTAAAAAAGATTTTTTTATAAAGAGAATTTAGATTTATTTGCTTAGAGCAGCAGTTCTCAACCTGTGGGTGATGACCCCTTTGAAAGTTGAACAACCCTTTCACAGGGGTCACCTAATCATGCCAACTCCATTACATACAAAAATAATTTTAAGATTGGGGGTCACTACAAAAATAAGGAACTATTAAAGGATCACAGTATTAGGAAGATTGAGACCCACTGGCTTAGAGGAATATTCCCTGTGATTGTCTTATTCATATTACAAAAGAGATGTATTTTGCAAATACGGTGTTTTGTTTGTACCAAAAATACATCAGGGTTGTCAGTGCACATTTATAAAATATAAAGATTTTAACCAACATGCCAGAATTCTTAACCCTTTAATTTTTATTTCCACTTAGATTCCGTTGCTAGTTTAATAGCCCATAATGTTATTTACGGTTTTTGGACGTAGCATGTGCCATCTCTTGGTCAATTTTGATCGCAATTTCTTCATTTTAGGTTTATTTTATAGGAAATTCGAAATGTAAAATTGTAGTTCTAAAAACATCTGCATATGGCATTATGTTTTGAAAAAAAAATCAATTTTCTTTGCTGCCTATTGGTGTGTATGCCAATCTCTTCTCTGATTGGATGCCTGCCAAATCTGGAAATTGTGCTGTAGGTGTTTCTAAATGACAAAGTCAGAAATGAAACCAAACTGTTCTATGCATTTGTAATTGATTTTGAAGTAAATAATTATATCTATCGTAATTTTTTATATTACTTTATTGAAATATAAAGTTTGATTCAAAAAAATTTAAATATTACAAGAAAAATAAGCTTGGAGAAATGATCACTAATCAAGACAAGTAGTCGATCGCTACTGACTGTAATTTGCATATTAGGCAGTTCAAAATGACAAAGTCAGAAATGAAAATAAAATGTACTCTTTCATATTTTAAAGTAAATAAATATATCGTAATTTTTTACATTCATAAATAAGATTTTACATTACTTTATCGAAATATAAAGTTTGAATCGGAAAATTTTACAAGAAAAATAAACATGTGAAAGTGATCATTGCTCAAGACTAGTTGTTGACACCTAACAACTGTAATTTGAATATTAGGCATTTCTAAATGACAAAGCCAGAAATAAAAAAATGTTTTACATGTTTGTAATTGATTTTGAAGTAAATAAATATATCTATCATAATTTTTTACATTCATAAATAAGATTTTACATTACTTTATCGAAATATAAAGTTTGATTCGGAAAATTTTACAAGAAAAATAAGCGTGTGGAAAATGATCGCTGGTTGAAATATAATTCTTTTGTTTTACTGCTGGCTATTTTTTAAACGTTTTTCTTATATTTTTATTCAGTTATTAACATTATTTTTAATTTTTCATTACATTTAACCACTGTGAATCTAAAATTATTTAATTTCAGAAGCTGAATTGAAACAATTCTGTGTGTTTTAGATTAATATTTTAACAATAGCAACCGACTGGAAATGAAACTGACAAATAATATTGTTCTCAGATTTAAGTAGTGGACCAATACAAAAATGAGACAACGGTCTTAGAAATTTATGTTGACAGTTAATTGTTTTTGCAAGCCTGTTTTTGATACACAGAATTCTATAACAATCCACAAACATTTAGAAAAAAATTATTTGTCAAATTAATAAAACAATATAAAAAAAACTATAGAGATTTATAGAATTAAATTAGGTTTTATTTTGTCAACTATTATATTTTGTGCCACACATGATTTACTATTATGGGGAGAGTAAAAATTTGCATGATTATTTTGAGTTGAAACAAGGGTTCATTTTAAAAGATTATTTCTGTGATGAAAGACTTTAAAAATGCTCAATGAACTGAATATCATTTAATAGAATTATATCAAATAGATTATAACTGACAAAACCACAGATATTGCTGAGGCAGCTTTCACTTGAATTACATTTGTTGACAAAAATATATGGATATAATTTTTAGGGTTTACAAAACTGATATGAATGCAAAAATATGTTTTAATACTATTTTTTTAATAAATATACTGAATATTCAAACCCAGACATAAATTAAGTCATTTACATACACTTTTTATAGATTAAATTTAGCAAATCTTCAATATGGTTGATAAGTGGTTAATAAATCTATATCTATGGTTTGTAATGTTCAGGTTACTGTTTGGGAATAACAAAATACTTTGACATTTAAACAACTAATAAACACTAAAGTATTATATGTTACTAAGTGATGTACTTCTTGATGTGTTGATCATGTCCATTTCATAAATATTTATTTTAATTTGAGAATTCTTTGAAGAAAAAAAAACTGATATACTTTGATATTTCAAGTCCATCTACTTTCTGAAAGTAAAATTACTGCCCCAGAAATCTTCAGAACATTATATCTCCTAATCTCAACTAATTAAACAATTGAGATTAGGAGATATATGGTTCTGAAGAAGATTATTGGTGCAATCGAAACTGTAAACTGTAGAAAAAGGTGGAAAATAAAGCATTGTAAAAATAGTAAAGTACTTGGACAATTGAGTATTATATGGTATACATTTGGTAATGCAATAGGAAAGAGTAGTTGTTATTCATTTGATATAGTGGCTAAATGAAAAATTGAAAACATTCAAGAAAAAATATAATTGGAAAAAAGGGTAGTAAATAATCTAGGGAATTATATTAATCAAAATATTTTTAATGAAAACAAAAGATTAGTGAGAAGTTTTCAGCTTCTCAAAGGCCCAAAGGATTTTCTGAAGCAGCCTAACCAACTGAATAAAAATATTAGTGCAACGTATTACGAGTCTACCTTGAAATATCAACCAGTTCCACAATTACTATTATGTTATTCAAATATTTCAGACTGCACATATCATGAGCATTGTTTCCTTTTTTAAAAGGGGGGGAGGCATAAGAGGGAAGAAAATGTACCTATATAATTTAAAAGATACAGCCCTTCTCAACAGTATATTGAAGCATGTACAGTATACAAAATAGAAAAAAATATAACCATTGGTAAAAACATTGAAAAACAAATAGGATAAATAATGTTTCTTTTTGAAAAAGAATTTTAGTACATTTATAAATTATTGACTAAAAATTCTTTGTAACCTATGGACATCTAGAAAGACTTTCGGATGAGATGTAATGAAAACTTTTTACCACAAATACAATTGCTTGTTAACAATATTTGGAGATATGTTATCTGATTCAGCAAAATATTTTGAGTCCATCAATACAGAACAAATTAAGAAGAAAGTTATCGAGAACTTGTAGAACAGAAAAATTCATTACCACTGTATGTTTGAATGTTGGATGTGACATATCCTTAATAAAAATATCAACTAAGCATCATTACAAGACATGAACATTAGAATGAAAATTAACAACCAACAAATATTAAAATTTTTGAGACATTGTTTGGATTTTACCATTTAAAATATATTCAGCAAATCAAATGAAAAACAAAGTAATTGAATAAACAAAAATCCTGATTATGGCTAATGTGACGTGTCAGTGAGTGGTTTTTATAGTAGAGGATAAACAAATATTAAATCATTAAATACAGAACATGATGTCTGGCAATTGCAATCTAAATGTAATGTTTAATGATAGTATAATTGTTTGTCAAAAAGTAGCATCAGTTTTTACATTCTTCAAATTAAAAACAACTTTTTTTGGAAATAACATAAAAAGGTGGAATCTATTTTCTAAATTTACCATGGTGTCAGAATGTTTCCTTGAAAAAATATAAATGAACTTATTGGATGTTACATTTATAGTCCATATTATTTATAAAACAATATAAAACCATTTAAATAAAAAAGGCAACAACATGTGTAGGATGTCAACCTTGGCACTAACATGCGCTTTGAATGTTCTATCATCAGATTTTCAATGAAATGGAAATCTGAAGAGTTGTGGGTTGGAGTAGTTTAAAGCCTGTCCATTAAAGTATGAGGATTGGCTATCTTAATATAAAGCTGAGCACATTGTATATATGTGTAGAGATGATAATCTGGACCAACTGATGAGTGCTGGTTTAGCACAAAATATGTATATTGGAGATTATGTATCTTTTCAACATGTGTGTGATCAGGTGGGTCAGCAATATAAGATGGCACTGAGAGTAGTGGGTCGTGTAAAAATCTGAGTTTCAATCCCGCATATATTACATATATAAATGCAGGTTTAAGCCTGTACAATGTATAAAGTGATGAATGAAATTAATTGTGCTTCAAAAACTTCATTGAAATATGATTTAGTCCTGGGCAAAACTACGTAGCATTAAAATGTATATGTGTAAGTATATAAATAGCTCTAAAAAATCACACAAAAATAAAATTGGAATTAAAAAAAACTAACAGAAAAGTAGGAAGTAAATGCAAATATCCAAGTCAAAACAAAGATAATGCAAACAACATTTTGATGAATTATATGGAGATTATTGGTTTAATAATAGAGAAAAATTCTTTAGGTTTAATGTCTATTATAATGTAATGGAAAAAGTAACAATGCAAATTTTAAAATGTCTTGTTTAACACATATTGTAAAACATTATTTAGTTTTTTATAACCTAGAAAAAAATTTAGGATTTTACCAAAAAAATATCAACTAAACATTTTTCAGAATAATTTAACTACTCAGTACAGTTTAATAAAATATCTTTTTAAATACAATTTCCACAAACTTCAAACACTTTTTAGCAAACTCTTTATTTGAACATACACCTATGTTTTGACTGACCTGCAGTCTTATTCAGAGCAATTCTACTTTTTTTTTTTTGCTCTGAAGAAGACTGCAGGTCAGTCAAAACGTAGGTGTATGTATAAATAAAGAGTTTGCTAAAAAGTGTTTGAAGTTTGTGGAAATTGTATTTATATGACATTACAGCAAACATAAAGAAAAAGTGTGATTTTGGTAATATTTATGAAAATATCTTTTTGTTGTTGTTATTTTCCATATCTCTGATAATTGTTTCTAACGTTACAAGATCTTTTACTAAATTAGAAGCAATAAAAGATTTCAAAAGAAATTCAATTGGTCAAAACAGGTTTAAAGATCTTGCAATACTAGTTATTGAGCAAAAGGAAGTGTCCAAATAGATCTGAAAAAACTAAATGATTTAGCAAATGCAAAAATGAGAATGAGGGATATTTGAAATGGTGACTTTATTAATCTGCATTATTTGATAAGTAATTAAAAATTTAAATATAACTAATTAATAAAGCAAGTCATATATAAAGTGACATTACTTTTATAAGCTTGTAATTACAAAAATGCAATACAGAGAGCATATCAATAGGATGCCCTATGTCACCTATTTTGTTTGTGTTGTATTTGAGTGGAATAGAAAGAGCAATAGAAAGATTAGGAAGAGGGATAGAGATACCGTTAATAGGTAGTAAGGGAGTATATATTTTGTCAGGTCTTTTTTTTGCAGATGATATATTTCTGTGTGCAGAAAGAAGAGAAGATATGGAAGTTATGTTGAGGACATGTGCAAGGGTTGGTAAAGAGATTGGGATTAAATTTAGTGAAGAAAAATCAAATATAATGATGGTTAATACTGGGGAAAGAGAAGATGTAGAATTTTTATTGGGAGATATTAAGTTAAGTGTGGTGAATAAATATAATTATTTTGGGAATTATTTTAAGTAATCAAAAAAAAATATTTGGATGAATGGAAGAAAAAAATGATAAATGAAGCAAAGAAAAGAAAGTGATTGATAAAGAAATTAACAGTGTTTTCATATAATAAATATGATGTAGTTAGAATTATATGGAAAGGAGTTGCAGTAGCAGGGTTAACATATGGTAATGATGCATTATATGTTAGTAAAGAGGTATTAAATTACTTAGAAAAAGTTCAAAGGGAAGTAGGAAGACATGCATTGGATGCAGATGTATGGACAGCAAAAGAGGCAATTCAAGGAGAAATGGGATGGTCAAGTTTTTATATGAGAGATGCAAAAAGTAAAATGAAAATTTTTGGTAGATTGCAGTTTATGGAAAATAAAAGAATAGCTAAAATAGTATTTAATTGGGTTATGAGTAAAGGATATGTAACAAGATGGGTGAAAAAGGTAATGCGGTATGCAAAAGATTTGGATAAAGAATTTATATCAGTACATTTGTACAAAAGATGGGATGATTGTGTTAAGAGGATTGTTGAGTGTTGTAGTAGTAAGGAATGGGATAAAAGAATAGATTTATTAATAAAGAATAGGGATTTAGAGAGATGGAGAAATAGTATGGAGAGTAAAAAGAGTTTAAATATATATAGAAGTAAACAGAATATTAGGTGTGAGTTAATATATGATAATAGTAAGGAAAGTAGTTTATTATTTAAGGCTCGAACAGGATCTTTAGCTACAAGAGAATATACATGTAAATGGAAAAAAATGGGTGATTTATCTTGTAAATTATGTAAGGAAGGAATAGAAAATATTAGGCATTTGTTAATTGAATGTAAATGCTTGCAAACAGAAAGGGTACATATAATGAAGTTATGGAAGAATAAGTATGAAAAAAGTGATTATACAGAAAGTGGGTTATTGGTATTTATGCTGGGTTTGGGAAAAGATAAAGGGGATTTAGATATAAAGGTTATAGAGTTGACAAAGATTATGTTGTGAAAATGGGATGGAGCAGAATATGGGAAAATTTAAAGTGGAGAATGGAAAATGAAGTGGCTAACAGGTTTATCTGGGCATAATTGCTGAGATATTCTTGACTTCATTTAAGGAGGAGCCACAATACATCACATCTTAATTAATAAGTGCGGTATGAGAAAATATTTAAAATCTCTATCCAGAACACTCTCATCTCCAGACCAACTAGTTTCAAGCTTCAGTCCCATATAGCTATTTAAGTTAGATTGCTGGATTTAAAGACATTTTCATGTCCGAAAATTTCAGTTTCTTCTTAAATATACATTTGAAATAAGTGCTGGGTTTTGAGTTTATATTTTAGATCTAGTGTCCGAATACTCTAGCTCTCCACTGACATGAGCCATAAGCTTGAAACCAGTTGGTCTGGAGATGAGAGTGTTCTGGATAGAGATTTTAAATGTTTTCTCATACTGCACTTATTAATTAACAGCTTGTTTGAGCTATTGGTACGCTCTCTGTATTGCATTTTTTTATACATAACTGAATGAAAAGAAAAAATTAATATTTTGAATTTGATGGTGCCTTTTGAGATTTTTTTGTCTTCAGATCCAATTTGTGTACTGATTAGAATAATGAAGCATGAGAATGATCTTAATCTTTTGTGAATTCAAAAATTCTTTTATTTTCAATATGTTTAAAGCAGCCAATGAATCTGTCTGTTAGAGTATATAATTTAGAAACTATATATCATTCTTAAAAAATAATATCAGAAATCAATTTGAGATTTTAGATGCATTTAATGATAAAAAAAACTGTGGGTTTAGAATAGTAAAGTAATTGGTAAAGGTTTACTATAGCGGCCCCAATATGTTGGCTCTCTATTAGTTTAAAATTATAATTAAATTGCTTGAAAATCTTACATATATGCTACTATATTATAATTACATTAAAATTTAATCAATGTAAACATGTATATACTATTATATTACAATTACATGAAAATTTATTCAAATGGAAAAGATAATAAAAAAATATTTACTTTTTTAAGCATAATTGTGTCCTATGCATATTAGAAAGTTGGATAAAAAAGTGGTATTGTTGTGTCTACTCAGGAAAGCAAATTCATGCAGGTACAATGAAAACAAAGCTCTGCTGGTACCAGATTGGAACTTCAGCTTATTCTTTGCTCTCATACACATATTTTCAATATTCTGGGTGTTTATGCCTTGGTCTTTGGGATGCATGAAGTTATCCTGATGGATGACAACCAAATGCATATACACATCATTGTTGAGACTGCTGATGTTATTGTATGCAGCCCAGCCATCTGAAATAATGTGCGCACATGGTAAAATGTACTGCTGTATCAGGCCCTCCAGTGTATCAGCCATCCTGTCTGGAACTTCTGTCAAGAAGCACTTTTTTGATACTCTTTCTATATCACCAAAGACCATTTTTTTCCAACTATAAAACTGTACACGTGTGCGTGTAATTCAAATTGTTGAACACAGAGAGGGTCTTTTTTTTTGTAACGTGCTATAAATGTAGATAGTTTAAATTCTTAAAATAAATTAAAACTAATTCTTTTAATTAATGTTGTGTAATTAATCCAACATTCAAATTCTTTAAAAAGGTAATTTTTTTTTTTATCTTTTACATTTGATTAAATTTTAATGTAATTGTAATATAGTAGCATATTCGTAAGATTTTCCAACAATTTAGTTATAATGTTAAACAATAGAGGGCCAACATATTGGGGCCGCTATAGTAAACCTTTACCAAGTAATTTATCATAATCTATTATTGTAGGCAAAACTTATATAGTTTATTATCATAATAGAGTTATATCCTTAAATAAGCAATAATAACATTGACTCATAAATGAGCATAGTCTTTGCAACTGTAAATAAATGATGACTGAGCAAATCAATCTGTGACTGATAAATTTGTCCACATGGAGAGCAAGCTGGTCCATTCTTTTGCTTTTTTAATGTTTTGCAATGCTGCCTTTTAATTTTTTCAACCCCATGTCTAATTATAGTTCTCCATTGTATAATCAACAATGAACTTCTTTAAAATGTCTTTGAAATAATCCTCTCTCATGAAAACCATGCCCAAATTCACCATAAAATGTTCTCTTATGAATTATTGCATTGTTCATTTATTTTACATGTCCAATTCAAAGAAAGTGTGACTTCACAAAAGGGAACTCAAACATTAACACATTCATTAAGTTGAAGAATGTATTCTTTGGTTTTATGATCTTGTTATTGCATTTTTATTGACTTTGTCCAAGTCTGACTTCCATACAATAAATTAGGTTAAGTAACAGCTCTAAATAGAGCTAACTTAATTGCAATAGCTGTTTTTCCTTTAATAAAAACAGTCTATTTTTTTAATTTGTTAAAAATGACAACAATATCCATGTTGTTAAATTGATTTACATTCTCAAGATACTGACCATCCAAGTTAAAAGTTGCTGATAATTTTTCTGGCTGATAAAGATCTTGAGTTTTTTGAACATTAATTATTAAACCAAAATCTTTATATATTACATTCAAAACATTAAGTTCATTCTGTAAATCTTTTTTGAATTAGCAAAAATAGCATATTCATCAACATGCTGAATATCAAAGAAGTTGAAATTCTTGCTGTTACTTTTAATCAGTTCAAATTTTAAAAAATTCACCATCAAACTTGTATTGCATCTTGATTCCTGTTCATTAAGCTGCCTTTAAATAGTTCTAAAGATAACTCATAAAAATTGAAAACAATCCTTCAGAAATATTACCAAATTTATCACTTCCTTTATTTTGCTGTAATATCTTATATAAATGCAATTTATCCACCATTTTGAACATCTTTTAGCAAAATCCTTTTATTGTACATATATGTATTCACAATTATGTTTCAATCATCCTGCAGTCTTCACCAGTCAATTTTGCTTTAATTTTTAAAAAAGTAAAGCAAAATTGACTCTGAAGAAGACTGCAAAATAGTCGAAACATAATTGTGTATGCATATAGGTAAAATAAAAGGTTTTTGCTAAAAAGTGTTCAAAGTAGTGGTTAAATTGTATTTACACATCCTTGTTAAACATCCATTTATTTCAAATTCCTCAAATATTTCACTTGTAGTAATAACAATTTTTCTCATTCTTCCATGTAGCTATATAATTATGAATAAACTTTGGTTAAAACACCTAATTTCAAACAATGTCATAGACTTTTACTATTAATTGATTCAAATGCATTGACCAATTAACAAAAGCAATATATAAATATTTTGGTTGTGACACTTTTTTTGCATTAACTTGGCAACAAAGCCTATATCGTAATGCTTCTTGATTCTCTAAAGACACAAAGTTTCTGGTAATCATTCGTCTATGATTGGAAGCAATCTTTTCAATAAAATCCTTAAAAGTACCTTTACTATAGTGGATAGTAATGATATCACATGATAATTGCTGCACTCTTGACTATTTTAGAAAATTGGAACAATAAAAGAAATTTAAGATCAGGTGGCACAACTTTATGGAACCTTATATTCCTAAAAAAAAGTCCAATGTTTTTAAAGTCAATGTATCATGACCATATTAGAGAACTACAAGTATTTTAGCAGGATTTGGATTTTTAAGATTACAAAAAGCGATTTTGACTTCATTAACTAGATATCTTTGTTTCTATTTAAATGAGTAGATAAAATAGATATATCCTCAATTCTTGTATCAATATTCAAGAGATGATCAAAATATTCTATTCACCTGTTCAAAATATAATTATTGTGTTGCTTTTAGTACTTAAAAAAAGATCTAAATTTCCCATGAATGTCTGTATCTTCCTTGTATTTTTAATCCACCAATTGCTTTTAAGCCTTCTTACCAATCATTGAACTTCAATCTTCAGACTTCTATATTCATTATGAAATTTTACATTCAATTTATTATGGTGATAAACAGAAAATGTTACATTTTTGTCTTCTGATTAAATTACTAATAGAAAGACCATAGTTAGGAAACTGCACATGATTTTTTTATTTAATTAATTCAAGAATAGATTACTTATGACCATAACACACTTTTTAAGAGAATTCTCTGTTGTGGTTAATATGACAATCCTGAAAGTTCAAATTGACAATTTGAATGTTCAATAGTAGTTGAAATTTAGTACATATAGTAGATACTTCTAAAAAACAAACATCAATTTTCTTGTGAATATGATTGGAATAAAATCTTTTAATGCAACTTGGAATATATTAATCTAAGATATGTCCAATAATCTGCATTTATAAGTGCTCATAATATTAATTTCTCTTGTATTCTGTCTCCTAACTATATTGTAATCTATTAACTGCAACTGCTTGAAAATGTTTTGCATCATGATTTTTTACAGCAGTTTTTCTGCCCAAATAAAGTATTAATGATAGTCAATCCATGTGTGCTGCAAAAATTTAATAACAACAGATCTTTTGAATTTACAATACCAAGACTATTATTTTCAAAAACCTTTGACTAAAGCCCACTTTTTGTACTAATGTGCATTAAAACTCTTCAAAAAGAAACATTCAATTATTAGCTGCATTGCTGGGTGTAGTAATGTTATCAAGCAAAGAATAAAAGCTATCTTTCAATCTAAAATTGGAGCATAAGCACTGATACCTTTGTATGAGAGAAGTTTTAACACCACCAGCCTTTTATAGATAGAACTAAGAATTTCAAAAATACTAAATTAGTCTTTACAGCAAATTTAATACCATGCATTTTTCTTTTACTACTCTTCGTAAAAAAACTTGTAGACATTCACCTGTTCTATTAAACTTCCTTTCTCTGGAAGATAAGTTTCATTCCAGAACAGTTATTTTGACCTTAAATTTTTACAGCTCCTTAATCACAATTGTCATTCTTTATTCTGGTCTTGAAGAATTTATTATATCCTGCAAAGTTAACACATTCCATACTTATATTTAGAAAAAAAAAATATTTAGAATACTTATCTTTAGTACTACCACTAACATTTGTTTTACCACTACTACTTGTATTATTATTATTTATATCATGTGACCTAATTTAATAAGTTTATATTTACAAATGCAAATATAATGAGTGTGCTAATAGCTCTAAACAAGCTTTTTTTTTTATAAAAGCCCAAGAGAATACATTTAAAATCTATATCGAGAATTATCCCTATCCCCAAACCAGTTTCGAGCTGATGGTCTCGTCAGTAAGGTGCTAGGACATTCAGAGAAAAAAAAGCTTGTTTAGAGCTATTAGCATGTTCATTATAATTATCATTACAATAAATAATTTGCCATACATAAAAATTTAGTCAGATTCTGTGAGACATGCCATTTTTAGACTACATTTTATAAAGCTCATTCCATTTCTATGATAGACAGATGAATCCCTAAATAAGTCTCTCTAAATATATATAATCTTTATGAGTTGAAATTCCTATCTCAAATCCACTTCCAAATCAATTCATTAATGATTCTGCTCTCTCATCGTTGCTTTTTTAATTTTCAAGGGCTTGAATTAAAATAAATAATTGGAGTAAGAAATTGGGGGGGGGGGTAAAGAAAGGAAATATGATTGCATAATTCTATTGTCACCGTTATTATAGAAAGATGACTGAAGATATGAGAGATTTATTGTGACCAGGCCTTATACTAATCTAAGTGAATGAAGAACAGGAAAAATGAGAAGAAGAAAAATTCAGAAACAGTAACTAGCTTTTAATGAATTAACATCATAATTTATAAGACAAAAGAAGGTACTTTTGGTTGGACACTGTTTATTTGCTATTCACAGTTAACTTTCATATATGAAGGTCATTCTACTATCCGTTAGCTGTGAAGCCTGTTGGTGGCATAAGCACAGCACCTCTATTCAAATATCAAAAATGGTTCCGGCCATTGCGTTTACGGTGATTCTCTAAGGATGTGAAAATTGGACACAGAACTAAGTCTCTGTTTTGATAATAACATAAATCGATTTACTGTATTCTTAAAGTGTGTAATGCTTGAAAAGATTGTTGACGAAAGAAGAGGGCGACCAGCCATGAAGTGAATGGAGTTCCTAATTCATCAGATGATGATTTTGAGCGGTCTGAAAAAATAAATGCTGGTTAAGAAATTTTGGGAAAATGAAATTCATTTGATTATTTAAAAATCGATATCGATTTAATTAGCGTCTAATGACAATAATATTTTTATTTTTTAAAAAAAGTCAAGTTATTTGTTTTTATGCAGCTATTTATGTTTATTTCAAGGTATAATTAATAACTTCAACAAAATAGATCTACTTATCGTTATTATAATATTGAGCTAATGAAATCAAACATTAAATATTTCTAATTCTTTTTAGCTATTCTTCACAATAGGAATTTTTATCACTTGTTAGATCTCATGGAATGCAGAATGTTAAAAGAGATTAAACTTTGTATTTGTTAATCTTTTACACCCGTAACACAAAATGTCATGATATAAATAGTTAACACTTCCGATCCCTTTTAATATTCTGACTCGTGATTTTCTAAAGAATTTGAAAATTATCATACAGTATCTGTGAAATTGGATGAACACAACTTCCGCTATTCAATTGAAGTGATAATTGTGTGCACAATAAAAATTTAAATAGGTTTCGATAGTCCTCTGTATGGTAAAGAGGCCGGTTCAGCGTCATTTTAACAGAAATAGACATAGGTAAAACATGACTAATCAGGCCCACTATTGGTGGATAGATTTTTAAAAGTTTTTTCCTGCCACATATATAAGTAAATATTCGTGATATATTGTTTCAAAGTAAGTTTAATCTATAATTATGAAGAGTTATGCAAAATTATATCCGTAAAGTAAAATAATATATATTCAGGAAACATTTTATAATTAAAATTAATTTATTTTAAAATACACTTTTTATATATAAACTGCACTCAAAGATAGTTGGATTTTTTTTAATTCTGTTCAGCTATTAATAGGGACCTATAATAGAAAATTTGGCTACCAGTCAAAACTTTTTCAGGATCGATTTAGGACTTTCTTTCAGGTAGTCAAACTACATTCAATCCAACCACTCACTAATGGAACAGTATCTAACTATACTTAGCTAGAGAATAAAACAGAGATTAAAAACTGCTCAAACCTAACCACCTAGTAAATGGGAAGCCTAGCTGAGTAATGCCATCTGCTTTATTGTTTCTCTAAGAAATCCTATTGAAAAAACCTTTTTTTTGTAATGAATTTGATTTTTACATATATATATATATCCCTTAATAACTTTCAGCCATCCAACCAATCTTATTGCTGATTAAGTCAAACTTTTAAATTATTAAATTCTGCTTGTTGTTCTGTTCTAATCCCATAATAATCTTTCTCAGTACCTATGAATAATCACCAAACTTTCCTTTCTACATTATGGATTATCATACTAGATTGATTTATGTCAGGGGTAGTCAATCTTTTTATACCTACTGCCCACTTTTGTATCTCTGTTAGTAGTAAAATTTTCCAACTGCCCACTGGTTCCATAGTAATGGTGATTTATAAAGTAGGGAAGTAACTTTATTTTATAAAATTTATAAAGCAGAGTTATAGCAAGCTAAAGCATATAAATCTCTATGAATTTTTTTTAAAAAGTCAATTAAATTTTTAAAAAAAGAAAGTGATTCAGTGTCGGACAAAACACCTACCGCCCACCATGAAGGCTGGAACTCCCACTAGCGGGCAGTAGGGACCAGGTTGACTACCACTGATTTATGGAATTATTTGGCATTAACATATGAGTAGCCTTTACTATTTTTATTTTTCTCCTCTCTAATATTCTTGTGATTTGTTATTCATTAGTATATGCATGATCTGGTTTTTCATCTCTAATCATTATTTTGTGTTGTTTTAATTATTTTTCTATGGAGCAACTAGTTTCACCAAAATATGTTCTTTTACATTCATAAGATCTTCATAGATACAGTTTTACTTTTTAACCATTCATAATAAGCTTATAACTTTAAGAAGTTATTCTGATATACTGAGTATAGATTTTCTTTAATTTGTCTGTTATCCCTGGTATATATGAATACATCACTGTACCTATCTTTTGGGTTTTTTTCTTTTGATGTATTTGTCTTTTGTTGCTGTTATCTATTTGATGATTTATTAATGATAGCTGATGGATAACATTCTTTATAAAAGTTTGTTGTGTGTAGATGTTTTCTTTTCCCAAGTGATTGATTTCTAAATAAACTTCTTTTTCTCTGTAAGTCCATGTTTTGTATTCTGTAGTAATTGAATGTATATGTCAAGTATTTTTCAATGCATGTGGGTTTTCTCAAATAGTAATTTTGATTTTACCATAAGAAAATCTTGCTACAAAAATATCTAAGAATACTAATTTTTGTTTGTTTTAACTGACAAACAATTGTTACTGAAGTGTGGCCATAATATTTGTAATAATGCTTTACTATGTAGCCATATGATGAATAAATTATTAACTTAAAGCCAGACTTTTAATGGAGTTGAAGTAAATTTTATGAATATGATGTCAAGTTCTCTCTGTAAATAATGCTTTTCAAGGATAACAGTAGTAAACCCATAACAATTCCCTAATGCTATTGGAAGAATTATATATTATAATGCAGAATATTAAAAGTTTAATTATATTATTAATAAATTAAAGGCAATACTAATATCATAGAGAAAACATTGAAAAAATTAAATACATCTTTAATGACTTTTAATACTGAGTATTCTAATTAAAGACATCCATTATGGTTTTTTAGCATCAAAACTGCATTAATGTTGTATTTACTTTTTTCAACGCTTTCTCCAGTTATAGAATATTAGTATTGCCTTTATTTGTTTTATTTCAGATTCACAGATATATGCTGTCAATGGGAAGGGTTGTTCTAGTTTCCAGGCCATTAAAACTTACTTAAACTTTTTCTTACAAAATACATTGCATTGGCACTGGATACATGGTATATACATGAATAAACATTCCATATCAAACCTTGAATTCTTTATTCATGAATCTAAAAGTCCCGTTTGAATTCCATCCTAGTACTGCCATTGTCCAGACCAAAAACACCTGAAGAGAGAAGAATAATACCAGTCAAAATATTGTATTCTATACTAATATGTGTGCTATTATTAATATGTGAATGTTTTTGGAAAAGTATAAATAAAATTTGAATTTTTCTAGAAACATTAAAAAAATTAAGCTAGATGATGGAAATAGTCTAAATATCATTACAAGTTAAGTATCATTACTATAACTTTTAATTAAACAATAAATAGCATAATTTATTTTGGAACTTATTTTAAACTTAACCCTTTTACCTCATTATAGAGTTATATCAAATGCAAGCATTATTTTTTTCCTGAGAATCTCTCTTAATAATGAGTCTTAATTTGTCTTTCTAGCATGTAATCTTTTCTATAAACATTTTAGAAAATGTATTTATGTGTGTGCACAGACAAGTTTTAAACAACAACATAAAAACAACTCATTCAAATAGAGTTAAAAACAATATAACATTGCTCTTACTTAAAATTAACTAAAAAATAATTGTTATACAGTATTTGTTTTGAAAAATAAAAATTGTGTTAAATAATATCGATCCTTTATTATTTTAGAAAACATGTCTGTTTAATAGACTTGTGTGTGCTTGCACAAAGGCATTACACCCAAATAAAAATTCACAAAAAAATAAACAGTACAGTATTCTAGACATTTGAAATAATTCTGGTGAGAAAAACAAAATATTGTTAATTTTTTGTGATTTGTTTTGTTGTGCTAATAAGAAATGATATATTTATTTAATATCAAGACTGATATTTTGTCAAAATTAAAAATTCATATTGATTGTCTGGAGTTCAAAGTTTTTTACTTCCAAAGAAATTATTAATAAATTGTGGATAAAGAAAAGGCAAGAATGCTTGGAAAATATATATTTTACTATAATTGGAAGGAATAACAATAAAATTAAGAAAGTATGAATCAACTAGATTTTGCTTTAAATAAAGTAGAATAAAATTTAAATGAAATTGATCTTCCAAACGATCATGCTTTGAATCCCAAGGAAGTTTTTAACGTTTGTATTTCATTCTTGATGTATATAAAAAAGATATTATTCCAACATTAAAATAAAATAAATATCTATATTTTCTACTTAAAACATCCAAACCTATCGCATACATGTGTTGATTATAGAACTGTTACTACTAAGATTTACTTATAACAGTCTACAAACTCTATAGTGTTTTTAATTATCTTAGTAATTGACTACCAACTTTGTTTAAGGAGAAAAAAACTCACAGAGAAAAAAAAACTAAAAGTCTATATTATTTTAATTTAAGCTCATATTTCAAAAGAATAAAAAATAAAAAGGTAAAATTATTATTCCAAATTATTTAAATTTATACAGTATGATGTAAAATATTCAAATATCTTTAAGTATTAATTCTTGTAATATGATATTTTACATTAATATTTTATTTTGTTTATTTATAAAAAGTTATTGTATTTAAACACAGAGAATATATTTCATTTACATGTTATAATATGATTAGAGGGGTTTGAATTTCAAGCTCCCTTCAATCATCCACTCCATCTTATACAACCATTACACATGACCACTTACATGTGAAAAAGATAAATGATCTTCAATATATGTATTTTGTGCTTCTATGATATGATAAACAAATACATGCATCAATAAATAAATGTCCAATAGGTTATTGATGAATTTAATAAATTAGATACAAATGATGATTGGTGACTCTGTAAATTGTATTTTATAGCTATTCTAAAAAGAAGAATATTATAGAAGTAAGAAGCAAATATATATATAATGTAGCCTTTCTATTTGCTACATCATTATATGGTTGTAAATAATGGTCAATTTTTAAAAAAAAATTACATTTTATATAATGATTAGTAAAAGCCTTCTATTTAAATTATAAAAGTTAAAATACATTGTTTCTTCAATGTTAAATTTAAATTAATTTTCTTTAAATCAATATAATCTATTTAAGCTATAAATTTGAAATAAAAGTGTATTGTTTATTTTAAAATTAAAATAAATAATAGTTAAAATCATATAAAGTATTTTAAATCAGTAGTTATAATTATTAAAATTTAATATTTTTATAATTGTTAATAGTCAAATTTAAAATTTGCTATTTATTATTTATTCATTCTTTTAAAATCATTTAATTTTAATGATGAAATAAATGAAAAGTGAAGTGTGTGCTAAATTAAATTTACTTCCTGATTCTCAGTGCTATTTATTAATTGTTTAAATCATAAATGTTATATTTTAATTGTATCAATTTCATTAAAAAGTTTTTAAAGTCAATAGTTAGAATAATAATGTAAATTATAAACTTTATGTATCAAAATTTAAGTTAAAACAAAGAATATATTATTATTAAAAGATAACTTTGAATGTTGCATTATTACAAATTAAGAAAATATTAATTTCATAATATTAACTAAAATCAATTTTAAAAATGTAGAAATGAATTAATATTCAGTTTTGTGCCAGATGTTTGGAAATAATTAACCAATCAGGTATTGGGAAATTTTTCCTATAAATATAGGATGAGCAGATGGTAAAAAAAATCAAGAAAATTTTCAGAGGCATAAAACTATTCCTTTTGTCTTAAAAATTTAAGTATAATTTTTTTGTAATATTATTTTTTAATCTTAAATGTAATAATAACTTGTAATAGCATGGAATATAAGAAGTTTATTTATTAATTTTGTTATAGAATAAAAGTCCAAACTATCTTCATTGGTATACTACAGGATCTGAATATAAACTTATGATAATAAAAGAAAATAAAACTTGATTCAAGAAAGTAAAATGTATTTTAATAAAAAAAACTTGCAGATTAGCAAAATTTTTTTACTACCTCTAATTTTTGACATTTCCAGATATGAATTTATTAATGACTTTATTAGGACGATAATCACCTAAAAGAAGACAGATATAGTGCAGACTAATTTTTATTAAAAGTTCATCTATTAACTTTAATATTGTCTAGGTATTGCAATTATTAACATATTATATATGAATTATTCAGAAGTCTGATAACTTTATAATTCTGCTAGCAAATATTTTAAAATATGCCAAAGAAATAAAACTTTTTAAAAATAATAAGTCTTTATTAAATAATAAAATACATAGTTACTAAAAATGTGAAGAAATTTTATCAATGATATAAGAAATATGAACTGTTTTTTTTTAAGTGTCATAGCATCGGCCGGGACGCGAACCCACAACCCGAGCAACTGCCTGCAAGTGCAAAGCAGTCATGCTGACCTCTCGACCACCAATGCAAGACAAATATGAACTGTTGATATAAGAATATAGTATTAATGATAAATAACTTGTACTTGAATTATTCTTCATTTCAATTATACTAAAACAATGGAGAAAAGCATGAAGGGGGGGGTGAGGAAAGAAAGTTGTTTGTTTCAAGCAACGGTTAGTTTCATTGTCATAGCAACAAGATACTTCCCTGGAAAATAGGATTTTATCTAGTTTAAAGAGTGGACAAAAACTTTTTGTTTTTATTACTTTAGTATATGAACTATAGTTTTTAAGATAATATTAAGTACTTATAATTATTTGTTCATATGTTGTTATTTTTAGATTTAAATATTTTAGAATTTTTGGGTATAAAAAAAAGAAAAGTTAATTTTTTTCTTTATTTTGATTATGATTCTATAATGTAAAAGAAGTTATATCTACTAGAGTATCATCGATAATAATCATAAAACATTATGATTAAGGTAACTTTAATTTTATTTTTTTAGTATAAGATATTGGTATAGAATTATTTAAGCCAGGAATCAGTTAAAATAAATGTGTAATATTTATTATGTGTGTATTTACATAAAGGTATATGTTATAGGGGTGAATATATTTATTATAATCTTAATACGATTACGTAAGTGTATGTATAATTGATTTCTGAATAAGTTAAAAGTAACTGGCTTATTAAATTTGTGATAAAATATATCATGAACTATTTGTTTGTTTGTTTTAATCTTCTTGGAAAGTTTAAAAATATGAAGAGGGTAAAGATAAATTTGGATATTACTTTAAGAAATGATGAATAATATTTTTATGCAATGTTAAGAAGTTATACGAAGTGTTGGATATAAAGTAGTAATATAGGAAAGTAGTTTCATTGGAAATCCTGCAGTGGTAGGAATGTATTATTTAATGTTAAGTCTAATACAGAATAAAGTAAGTCAGAATATTTGTGATACATAGATAGTGACATTTTTTCTTAAAATCTGTAAGCTTAAAATAGAAGCCAAGATAGAAATTAAGGTAGACCCAAGAAAATGTAACCTTAAGTTACATAATCCATAATAGCATTTTAAATAGAATTTTATAAGGTATTCATTACACCCTTGTAATCATGAAAATCACACTGATATATACATCGTATAAAGAATTGAATATTTAAACAATTGTAATAGCTAAACTTTCAAATGATAATAAGATAAATCCATTTAATGCAAGAAGAATTAAACATAGAATAAATAAGATATTAAAAGAATATAAAAATAAAACTTTTTAAAATATTTTTATCAAATATTAGAGATCAAAATACAGAACAAATGTCTGAAGATTGTAAAAAAAAACCTGAAAAATGTTCATATTATTGTAAACAATATAATAACGTGCCATACCTTAATGAATATTTAAATTATTAAATGTTTATTTTATGACTAATAATAAACATAAGAAAAGTATAATAAGTTATAGGGTTATAATTAAATCATAATATTATAGGAAGATTAAAAGAATGTATGTATATACTTCAACAAAAATCAATAAATTAAAAACTAACTGTGATAAAACACAGTTGCTGAAGCTTCAAACAAAATTAAAAATATAAAGTTGAGCACTTTTGGGGGACTTAAGGCTCCATAATTATAGCTCAATACAAAATATAAACATTTATTCACGAGCAAAATGCGTATTTCAAATAAAATGTAAACTAAACCTAAATAAATAAATAAAATACAATATAAATAAATAAATATTATCAATAATTATGCGCTTATAATGCTCCTTAAAGAAGTTATATATATTATTAAATTTTTTTAAAGCTTAGCACTTTCAAATCATTATAAGCGCATAATTATTGATATTATATAATTTATGAGAAGTTTATAAACAAATTTTCATTACATAAATAAATATTATAACGTCCATATTTTAGAAATATTAAAACAAGAATCCTTTCTATTAATAGCATTGGGATTATCAGGTATAAAACAAGCGTCTTTAATGTTACGCTTTATGTCATTCTTCTCCGTACATACTATTTTTGCCTCTACTGGTTGACATAAGTGTAACATAAGTAAAATAATGATAATATAATGAATAGGTTTGTGAAATATTTACAATGTGATAAAATATAAATTATATATTTTATTGATATGTTTTATTATGGAAATATTAAGATGTATTTTCATATTCAGAAAAGTCAAACATGAAATATACTATATTCTAGTTGTAAATATTTTCAAAGTGAAATATAAATGACTTATTTTATTATAAGTATTTTTTTTGTTAATGTTAGTTTTTAAGTTTTGTATAATATGTTAAATATTTTTTAAATAAATATAAAATGTGTTAATTTTTTTTTAAATTTTGTATTACTGTTGTAATAAAATGTTAAAGTTGTTTTAAAATTAATAAAGTGTTGAGAGTCTCTTTTCTTGCTTTCCAAGTCATTAATCATCATCTTGACCACACATATATTGTAATAATTAAAGATATTGGGTATTATTGCATATAATCTAAATAAGATAATAAATAAATAAAATATTATGATTGTTAAAGATATTTGATGTTGACTCCAAAATATTATATTAATCTAAATTCTTCTTCATCTTACTTAATGATTATAATGAAAATTTAAGAACTAGTGCGCCATATAAGAATAAAATAATTAGGTTATAATATATTGTGATAAGAAATTATTTTAAATTTGATTGGATTATAATTAATAGTGATCAATATTCATTAATTATTTTGAAAAGGAAGAATTAATTAGTAAATTTGTTTCTTAATTATTTTTTAAAGGTAGCTCAATGTTAGTAAAATCCTTCTTTTATATTTGGTTATGTAAATTAATTAATTTATTTTAAGAAGCAGTAATAATTACCTGAAGTGATGATTAAGTGTAAGAATATTAGTAAAGGAGTGATATACAAACATATTGATAAATAAATGAATAAGATATTTTGTTATAATTAGATTTAACTTAGGAAATTTTAATATTAAATATAATTTATTTTAATTGTGAGACATGGTAGTATCATTAATATTTTATTATAGTAATGTTTGGTGGTATTCCTTAATATTAAAAAGGATACCTTACTGGATGATTAAATAACAAGTATTATGATTATAGTTCTTTTGTGATTAAATAATTTATTAAGATTAATATAATATAGTAGACATGAAATGAGTAATATTTATATTGTAGAATTTTATTTGTAAGAAAAAAATTTAACTTGACAGAGCTTGAAGTTTACTTATTGTTATTTACATCCATCATATGATACTAGTAGGTGGTTTTTGATCAAGGTGCAATATAGATGAAATATTAATGTGAAGTTTAAAGGATTAGCAGATTTATTATTTGAGGATGAATCATTTGAAGTAATGCCAATTAAACTTAGTATTGACTATCAATTTTTGATTACCATTGTTGTTTGATTTTTGCTGCATAGGACTCTCATAATGCTGATTCATGCAACCTTTGAAAAAAATTAAGGACTGTGGTTGTGACGATTGAATGTAAGATCACAGTGATGCAGTTCCTATGATGAGAGAGGCATTTTGAAAAAATACATAAGAAGTGATTGCTTGGTAATATTAGTCTCTCATAAATTGCTCTTATAAATGGCTTTGATAGAGTACTAATGCCTTTTGAGATTAATAATCCCTTAGGATTATTGGCATTTATTATAGCGCTCTAAATTTATTTTATTATATGATACTATGTGTACTTAAGCAATAAAGTCTTTCTGCAATTCTATTCAGTCAAGAACTGAACTTTATTATAATTCTATGATATACTGATATTGGTCAGTGTTCTTTTAAATGAATTATAGTAAACTATTTACTCACAATATACATGGATCATATGTTGTTGCACAGAATTAGCTAGAGATATGTATGTGTGTGAATGATGAAAATATGAGGAATATTTCAAGTATATTGTTTACACATTATATATTTAACTTTAATAATAGATTTAGGAAGTCTAATAATGTTTCATAAAGACTACAACTTGGAAGTGTTTTACTAATTTAACATCCGAACATATGTTTAAAACTCTTTTTAAAGAACAACTCATATATATTATCTTGATGATAATGATTATTATTACAAATAAAAATAATGAACATTCACTTAAATTGGATTATGAAGACTAACCAGATTATTAAATGCATTTTAAGTAAGTCAAACTAGGCATGCAACCCTCCAGTTTATTGGATTAATTTGTATCCATATTCCATTCTTTAATCGTATATATATATAGTTTGTAGATATTTTTTAGTTACTGATTCATACATATACTCTGTGTGGATGTACATTATATATATTTATTGCTTGAGTGTTTGCTATATATGCACTGAGATATATATACACTATATTCATATTAATAGTAACACACTTATTTTGTCTATCCAATCACAAGTTTTTATTAATAACAACCAAGTATTTAGTATTTCAATATATTAATGCAATATAATTCATGATTTTTTTAATATTAAAGTCATAAAACATTTCCACAAAATATTACTTATAAAGTACATGATACATTCTATTTGTAGGCGTGCCTAAAATCATTTTTTTTTTAAAAAAAAAACATGCACACAGATAAAACGGCGACTACTTTCCATAACATTACATTTATTTAATGATAATAAAATAAAAAGACAGCCATATATTTTAAAATTAAAAAATTACCTTACAATATATTTTATATGGGCAAACAAAATAAACGTAAATCTTATTTTCAGTCTTTCATGTAATAATTAAAATAAAAAAACCAGCAATAATTTTATGTTAAATTTTTAATTTTTACTGAAATTTTTCAAAAACAAATTTTCTTTTATCAAATATTAAATTAAACCATAGTGAATAACGTTTTAGTTAATGCATTAATTTTTTCACGCTTGAATTCACATGCACCACACGTCTTTTGAACTACTAAACATCACACAATCACCATTTCCTATGCTTACATAAGCTGTTAAAATAATGATGTGATGTGCTATGAATTCTCCTTTATCGATGTCAGAAATCTCTCAGCCACTATGCCCAGAAAAATCTGTTAACCACTTTATCTTCTATTTTCATTCTCCACCCTAAGTTTTTCCCCACATTCTTTTCTATCCTCTTCCATCCCATTTCCACAACATCATTCTTGTCCAGTCCATGGCTTTTATATCTAGATCTGCTTTATCTTTTTCCAAACCTAGCATAAAACCCAAGAACCCACTTTCTGTATAATCACTTTGTTTATATTTATTCTTCACAACTTTATTATTTGTATCCTTTCTACTTGTAAGCATTTACATTCAATTAACAGATGACAATATTTTTCATGCCTTCCTTACATAACTTGCAGACTAAATCACCCACATTCCTCCATTTGTGTGTATATTTCCTTGTTGCTAATGATCTAGTTTGAGCCTTAAACAGTAAACTACTTTCCTTGCTATTATTGTAAATTAACACTCACATCCAATATTCTGTTTACTTATATATATATATATTTAAATTCTTTATACTCCATACTAGTTCTTCATCTCTCCAACTCCCTATTTTTTATTAATGCATCTATTCTATCCCATTCTTTGCCATTATAACACTCAACAATCCTTCTAACACAATTATCCCACTTTTTGTACAAATATACTGACATAAAGTCTTTATCCAAATCTTCTATATACCATACTACCTTTCTCATTCATCCTGTTGCCTCTCCTTTATTTGTAAGCCAATTAAATATTATTTTGGCTATTCTCTTACTATCCATAAATTGCAATTTACTGAACATTTTCATTTTGCTTTTTGCATCTCTCATATCAAAACTTGAACATCCCATTTCATCTTGAATTGCTTCTTTTGTCATCCACACATCTGTATCTAATGCATGTCTTTCTATTTTTCTTGTACTTTTTCTAAGTAACACACATCTGTATCTAATGCATGTCTTTCTATTTTTCTTGTACTTTTTCTAAGTAATCTAAAACTCCTTTACTAACACATAACACAATGTAAACATAAGTTAACCCTGCAATTACCACTCCCTTCTTGCAACAGCATATTATATTAAAACACTGTTAATTTCTTTGTCAGTCCCTTTCTTTTCTTTGCTTCATTTATCAATTTTTTCTCCCATTCATCCAAGAAATTTCCCTGATACTTAAGATGATTCCTAAATAGTTACACTAATTCACCACATTTAACTTTATATCCCCCAATAAAAATAATTTCTCTTCTCTTTTCCCCAGGATTCATCATCACTACTTTTGATTTTTATTCACTAAATTTAATCCTCATCTCTTTACCCATTCTTGCACATGTCATCAGAATAACTCCATATATTCCTTGATTTATGTCTTTAAGAAGATATCAATCAGCAAATGAAAGACCTAATATTCTATACACTCCCTTGCCATGTATTAATGGTATCTCTACCACTCTTCCTAGTTTTTCTATTGCTCTCTCCATTTCTCTCAAATATAACCAAAAGAAAATAGGTGACATAGGGCCTCTGTGCCTTAGCCCCACCCCATTTTTAACTCAACTGATTCTATATTTCCTCATTGATACATTTAGTAATTATTTTCATGCAATCTCTTAATAAGATCCACTAAAGTTATGCTGAAGATGTGCAAGTGTGGGTAAAGAAATGGGAATTAAATTTGGTAAAGAAAAGTCAAAAGTAATGATGATAAATGTTGGGGAAAGAGAAAAGAAAGAATTTTTATTGGGTGATATAAAATTAAATGTGGTGAATAGGTATAACTATTTGGGAATCATTTTAAGTAACCAGAGAAATTGCTTGGATGAGTGGGAGAAAAAATTGGTAAATGGACTAAAAAAATGAAAGGGACTGATAAAGAAATTAACAGTGTTTACATATAATAAATATGATGCTGCAAGAATTGTATGGAAGGGAGTGGCAATATCAGAATTAATTTATAGTAACAATGCATTTATGTGTTACTAAAGGGATGTTAGATTACCTAGAAAAAGTATAAAGAAAAATAGAAAGACATGCAAATATGTGGTTGGCAATGGAGACAAATCGAGGAGAAATGGGATGGTCAAGTTTTTATATGAGAGATGAAAAAGGCAAAATGAAAATGTTTCAGTAGATTGAAATTTATGGATAATAAGAGAATAGTCAAAATAGTATTTGATTGGGTTATGAGTTAAGGACAGGGAATAAGATGGGTGAGAAAGATAGTATGGTGTGCAGAAGATTTGGATAAAGACTTTATGTCAATATAGTTACACAAAAGATGGAATGATTATGTTAGGAGAATTGTTAAGTGTTGTAGTGGCAAAGAATGGAATAGAAAAATAGATGCATTAATAAAAAATAGGGAGTTGGAGAGATGAAGAATTAGTATGGAAAGTAAAAAAAGTTTAAATATATATAAAAGTAAATGGAACATTGGGTGAGAGTTAATTTATGATAATAGCAAGGAAAGTAGTTTACTGTTTAAGGCTCAAACAGAATTGTCAGCAACAAGGGAATATACACATAAATGGAGAAATTTGGGTGATTTAGTATGCATGTTATGTAAGGAAGGCATAGAAAATATTAGGCATCTATTAATTGAATGTAAATGCTTACAAACAAAAGGGTATGAATAATAAAGTTGTGGGAGAATAAATATAAACAAAGTGATTATACAGAGAGTGGATTCTTGATTTTTATACTGGATTTGGAAAAAGATATGGGGAATCTAGATATAAAAACCATTCCGTGGACAAAAATAATGTTTTGGAAATGGAATGGAGCAGGATAGACAATATATGGGGAAAAATTAGGGTGGTGAATGGAAAGGTAAGATGGCTATCAAGTTTCTCTCGGCATAATAGCTGAGAGATTCCTGACTTCGATAAAGGAGAAGCCATAGTGCATTGCATCACATCGCACTGTTTTAAGTTTTGAATTACCAGGTATTATTCAATTTTTCTACAAAATATTGTATGCTATAGATAAATAATATTTAACATTTTTTCCATAATTTAATCATGTATTCTGGAAAAAAAAAATAGTATATTATTATATTATGAAAAGTATTACAAAATTTAAATTTCAATATCATTTATTTTAATGAGACTTTTGAGTTTGTTTTGTTTTCCCCAGACTTTCAATGTTTTGAAGTTAAGCTGAACATTTTTTAAATTTGAATCCCTGAGATATGATCTCATTTTGTTTTTCGGTTTGTTTCATTTATGAAAATAATTTTTATAAAGAACAAAACTGCAAGGTTTAAGTTACAAAATGAAAATCGAAAACAATTCACAACTCACTATACTTCTTAAAATTGGACAAGTATGAAATGTCTATTTACAGATTGAATGCATAACTTATATATATTAATTTTTGTTATAATGTGATTATTATTAAAAAACATTTTTAATACAGTATAAGATTTATTACTATTTTTTATTTTTATAATCAGGATTTCAATATACCAAAATTAATTCTTCAATGTACTAAGTATGGAGCAAGCATTACACCAGGTTTAATGCATGCATTACAGGTGGCCATCCAATCAAAAATATATACTAAAGTATATCAAAAACATATTTATACCATCTTATTTTAATTTATGTATTGCTAATATTGACAATTCACATTTAAAACAGTTCTAAATATAATAAAATAAATTTTGCAGCCTAGAAAATTATCATTTGTATTTATTTATTTTTTTAAATCATAAATCCAGTACAAGTCAATATTATTTAAATAATAAGTGCAATAATGTTCAAAGATAAATGGGTTTGTTATTACTATTGGGATTGTCTAAGCATTGACTGGTTTTTAATGAATACTATTTAAGTATATCCATTCTTATGTATTTTATGTAAAAACAAATGAAATTTCTATTGACATTTATTATGAAATTACACCACATTCTAATTTATTTGACTCCTCCCAATGATAAATGTATAGCCAGTTTTAAATATTTTAAAAATAAAGTTTAAAATATTATAACAGATATTATATGTATAAGATTTTATATCAAAATTATATCCATTTATACAAATTTGATTTTTTCCAAGTGGAAATACTAACTTATAATAGAAATAAGTCTAACAAGCATGTATTATAGATACCAAATAGATAAAAAAAAAAAAAGAGATATGGGCAGAGAAGGAGCCAGATATGAAAAAATTATAGTTTAATTATTAATTTTTGCCATATTTTTAATAATTGTATTAAGAAATACAACTATTAAGTCAGAAAGTCAGTAGTAAAGTTAACCAATTACATTGTCTAAAATGACAATTATTTCTTGACATAGCTTCCACTTACATTGATATATTACCAAATTCACCACTTCCTTTATTTTGCTGTAATATCTTATATAAATGCAATTTATCCACTATACTTTAAACACTTTTTAGCAAAAACCTTTTATTGTACATATATGCATACACAATCTTATGTTTTGACTGTCCTACAGTCTTCTTCAGAGCCACTTACACAATCTTACATTTCAACTATTCTGTAGACTTCTTCAGAGCCACTTTTACTTTATTTTTTTAAAGTAAAAGCTCTGAAGAAGGCTGCAAGACAGTCAAAATGTAAGATTGCTCATGCATATAGGTACTATAAAAGTCTTTTACTAAAAAGTGTTTAAAGCACAGTGGATAAATTGCATTTACATTGATATACTTTCCCATTATTTAGTTTTCTGAAACTAAAAGCATCTGTTCAAAAATTTTGTAACAAGCATTTTTAAACAAAGGAAAATATTTTTATGAAAATCTTTTGCAAGAATCTCATATCTAATGAATGACTAATAAAAATATCAATATACTTCTTGTGCAAGAAATTTTGTTAAAAAAATATTTCTAGTTATATGCTGTTCTTCATTATTACTGTCATCATTTTAACTAATGAAATCAGATATTTACATGGTTATCTGTTACTTAGAATAAGTGTTGTAAAATGTTTTCCTTAAACAAAATCCAAAGTTTCTATGCTTAGTTTATATGCCCAGAAACTCTGTTAATTGAGTAAAATATTGACTCCCTCCAAAAACCCTTACCACTATAAACTCGTCTGTTGTCTAACCTTTTATTACTAATTATTTTTCTAGTCCTGATTCAATTTTTTATTATTATTATTACTTTAATAAAAACTATTTCATTAGTTACACTATTCTGTCTTCTTATTTCCCACTTTTGTTATAAAGATCTAAATGAAAGCATCATAAAATGTTTATCTCTTTCATTCTTTAAATTTCTCCTCCTCTTCATTCAATTTATCCTAATCTTCTTTTAATATTCTATACTTTAAAAAATAATCTCTCTCCCATCTTCACATAAACTAAACTTATGGTTCAAATATTTATTCCATTTTTTTTTCTCCTTTAATATTTAAAACTCCTGTCCTTGAGCCAAATAACAATTTGCGTTTTTTTTTTTTGTGTTAATATATACTCTTATATATTCCAAACTAATTTTCCTATTCACATTTATTTTCTATAACTGCACTTTTTTTTTTCAAACTAAACTTAGCTATATTCTCTGCATATTAGTATCATTATTTGAATAGTCACATGATCAAGCTGGAATACGTTGCAACCTATCAATACATGCCGAAAATATATCACTTTTTTTACAGTCATTTTTCTTCATATAAAATCTATTTACATAGGAAACATTATTCACGTATTTACTTTGAATGGCTTTTTAAAAAATAATAATAATGTAAACTATGAAATATTAGTTGTAATAATGTTTACATAATAATGTTTATATAAACAAACACCAAATAATGTTGCGCAAGTAAATATTCATTTTATTTTTTATAATTTAATTTGTCATAATTTATTAATTATATCTATTTTCTGGTTATATTATTTTTTCTTATCAAATGCAGTTTAAAAATTAAATACTCAAATATGAATTAAAATTATATTATGAATATATATTTACATGTATGTAAAAATATTGCCTCTTAAACACGATCTGATTCAAAGTAAATTCAAATTTGTAAAGGCAAAAAACAACAACGTAATTTCTCACTTCTCCCTTTTCTCTCCTTATTTTTTCGTTTTCAAAAAACATATAATTAAAAATTAACCGATATAGTAATTTTGGAGGTAGATAATGTTGAGAAACATGTTTCTGTGACATTTATCTACAAATGATTGTGATAATCGATTTCAAACAGAATGTATTTTGCTAGCAGATCGAACCAAGCTTCCTGCCTTATGTGAAAGTTTATATTCAGCAAGTTATATAGTTGCCAGTGGGAAAAGAAAGTCCTCAAGATTGCAAAAAAAATACTTATGAAATGACCAGAAAACTAAGAATTTGTCAATTGCTAGCTCCTCTACAGGTGCTGATTTCAGCTCTAGCATGTCCGAGCCACAAAAGAAAGTTTACAAAATTCAGCTCTAATCTCAAAAGTAATGCCCATCATCACTTGAAAAAAAAAGTTTCCTTGTCCAAAGATTGGAATGATAGTTGCTAATTCTCTCCAAAATTATACTGATTGATAAAATTAAAATATTGGTAGATAATACTGATGATGACTATTCTGCCATTGAAAATCACTTAATAATAAATTTGCCAGCCTAAGGATAAATAAATATTTAACCAATCATGACTAGAGTGCAATAATCAGAATTAAGGATAGATATATAAGTTTAACCATTTGTGATCAGCCTGGTATAAAAAGAACAAAGAATAAAATAGATTTAGCCATTTATGACAAAAAGAAATTAGGAAATTTATTACTGAAACAGATGTAAGCTTATGTTAATCATTCTGTTTTCAATTACAAAACTTTCTCGGATGGGGAGTCAAGAAACTGTATTTGCATTTTTCATCCTCTGCTGAGAAATTATGCAAAGCTTTTTTTTTTACAGCTTTAAAATTCAAGTATATAATTTTTCTAATATTTTAATTTCAAATAAATTCAAAAGATGTCAGGATAATCAAATAAGTAGTTCGTAGGAAGACATGCATTAGATGCTGAGGTATGGACAGCAAAAGAGGCAATTCAAGGAGAAATGGGATGGCCAAGTTTTTATATGAGGGATGCAAAAAGCAAATTGAAAATGTTTGGTAGATTGCAGTTCATGGATAATAAAAGAATAGTCAAAATAATATTTAAGTGGGTTACAAGTAAAGGGCAGGCAACAAGATGGGTGAGAAAGGTAATGCAGTATGCAGAAGATTTGGATAAAGAAGTTATATCAGTATACTTGTACAAAAGGTGGGATGATTGTGTTAGGAGGATTGTTGAGTGTTATAGTGGTAAGGAGTGGGATAGAAGAATAGATGCATTAATAAAGAATAGGGAGTTGGAGAGATGGAGAACTAGTATGGAGAGTAAAACTAGTTTAAATATATATAGAAGTAAACGGAACATTGGGTGTGAGTTAATTTATGATAATAGTAAGGAAAGTAGTTTATTGTTTAAGGCTCGAACGGGATCTTTAGCAACAAGGGAATATACACGTAAATGGAAAAATATGGGTGATTTAGTCTGCAAGTTGTGTAAGGAAGGCATAGAAAATATTAGGCATCTGTTACTTCAATGTAAATGCTTGGAAGCAGAAAGGGTACAAATAATGAAGTTATGGAAGATTAAATATGAACAAAGTGATTATACAGAAAGTGAGTTATTGGTTTTTATGCTAGGTTTGGGAAAAGATAAGGGGGATTTAGATATGAAGGTCATGGAGTTGACAAAGATTATGTTGTGGAAATGGGATGGAGCAGATTATGGGAAACTTAGGGTGGAGAATGGAAAGGGAAGGTAAAGTGGCTAACAGGTTTCTCTGGGCATAGTTGCTGAGAGATTCCTGACTCCGTTTAAGGAGAAGTCACAGTACCTCACATCACATTAATCAAATAATAGGAAACTTGTAAAGGGGGTGGGATTTTAAATTGTAGTGTTATTAAAAAGAAGAAGAATGGATGGGATATAAGGATTAAACAAAGGGCAGTTGATTTAGATATAAATGTAGATGTGGAGAGGGAATGGGTCTGTAAAATTAATGGTAAGCAAGTTATTTATAAACATAATGGAGAAGAAAGAATAAAAAAAATTTATAAAAGAGTAGTTAGGAAAGAAAAAATTGTTAAAATTGGGTATTTGAATATGCAAGGTGGTAGGAGACCAGAAAAGTGGCAGGAATTAAACAAAGCAATTGAAAATGAAGAGCTTGAGGTATTAGCAGTAGTGGAAACACATCTAAGAGAAGAAGAAGAACCTGTTTTGGAAGATTTGGTATGGCAGGGTATAAATAGAAAAGAGAAAGAAAAAAAGGTGGTGGTATAGGTGTTATATCAAAAAAATATTTAAATACTGTTAAATGCCAAGAACATTTGTGGTTTGAAATAAGGTTGGGAAAACAAGAATGGATGGTGGCTATAGTTTATATAGCTACTGGAGATAGTCAAACTATAATGGAATGGAACAATAGCATATATGAGTGCCTAGTTAAGGATATACAGAGTTTTAAAGAAAAGGGGAAGAGAATAATGGTTATAGGAGATATGAATGGGCATATTGAAGAAATTGATGATGTAGACAATAAGAATGGACAGCTTTTGAAGAAATTTTGTCAGAGAGTAAATTTGAGCATTGGAAACTTATCTAATATTTATGAGGGACAATATACATGGTCTAGGAATAATATATCCCACACAATAGATTATATATTGGTAGAGAAAGAGGGAATGAATAAAGTATGGAAAATTAAGGTGTTTGATAATGAAGAGAGAGTATGTAATAGTGATCATAATTTTGTTGTAATTGAAATGGTTAGTAATGTGATGGAAAATAGAAATAAAAGTAGAAACAATAGTGAAAGATGTGGATGGAGAGTGAATGATAAGAATAAGTTAGAAGAGTATAAAATACAAGTTGAAGAAACCATGGAAGAGTTGATTGGAAATGAGTATGAGGACTGGTGTGATGAAATAGAAAAAGTGGCAAATAGGGTTTTAGGTGAGAATATTCAGAAAAATAAAAGTAATAGAAAAATGAGAGTTAGTAAAAGTGTAAAAGAGAGGAAAAAAGCATGCAGAGAATATAAGTGTGCTATTAAGAACAAAGAAAGTGAAAAAGATATTAATGCTAAATGGGAAAAGTACTTAGAAAAGAAGAAGTTAGCTAAAATAGATAATTATAGAGAGAGAATGAAACTAAATAGTAAATTATTGGATGATATTAATAAAAGTGGAAGAGATGGGAGTAAAAAATTTTGGAATTACATTAAAAGGAGAAATTTAGGGGAGAGAGAGATAGTATTACTGGATGAGGAGGGAATAGAGTGTAGCTCTAGAGAAGAATTAGAGAGAATATTGAATAGTTATGTAATGGATATAGAAAAGATGTTAGATGTGAAGGACAGAGGGATAGAAAATATGAAAGCATATAGTAATGGGAATATTAGGTTTACAGAAAATGAACTGAATGAGGCAGGGAAGAAATTGAGAAGTGGTAAGGCAAGAGGATTAGATGGATGGGCAGCAGAGATGGTAATGAATTTGGGGCATAGGGCAAAAGTAAAGTTACTATCATGTTTTAATAAGATGGCACAGAAGAGAGTTTTTCCGGGTAGTTGGAGTAATACAAGAGTAAGATTATTATTTAAAGGAAAAGGTAAGGATCATAGAAAGTTAAATAATTATAGACCAATAGCAGTAACATCAGTTTTATATAAAGTTTTTTCATATATGGTGGCTGGAAGAGTTGCAAAATGGATGGAAGAAAATAATGTAGTGGGGGAAATGCAAGGAGGTTTTAGGTCAGATAGGCATATAGGAGATAGTTTATTTGTAGTTACACAACTTATAGATATGAGTAGAAATTCAGGTAGACAGTTATATATGAGTTTTATAGATATAGAGAAGGCATATGATAGAGTGAATAGAAATAGATTATGGATAAGTTTAGCAAATCTGGGAATGGATGAAGCTTTAGTGGGTGTTATTAAGAAATTATATGAAAATAATTACTATACATATCAATTAGGGGATATAGAATCAGTTAAAGTTAAAAATGGGGTGGGACTGAGGCAAGGATGCCCTATGTCACCTATTTTGTTTGTGTTGTATTTGAGTGAAATGGAGAGAGCAATAGAAAGACTAGGAAGAGGGATAGAGATACCGTTAACAGGTGGCAAGAGAGTATATACATTGTCCGGTCTTTTTTTTTGCGGATGATGTCTTTTTGTGTGCAGAAAGAAGAGAAGATATGGAAGTTATGCTGAGGACATGCGCAAGGGTGGGTAAAGATATGGGGATTAAATTTAGTGAAGAAAAATCAAATATAATGATGGTGAATACTGGGGAAAGAGAAGACAAAGATTTCTTATTGGGGGATATAAAGTTAAGTGTGGTGAATAGATATAGTTATTTGGGAATCATCTTGAGTAATAAGAAAAATTGCTTGGATGAATGGGAGAAAAAATTGATAAATGAAGCAAAGAAAAGAAAGGGATTGATAAAGAAATTAACAGTGTTTTCATATAATAAATATGATGTAGCTAGAATTGTATGGAAGGGAGTGGCAGTAGCAGGGTTAACATACGGCAATGATGCATTATGTGTTAGTAAAGGGGTATTAGATTGCTTAGAAAAAGTACAAAGGGAAGTAGGAAGACATGCATTAGATGCTGAGGTGTGGACAGCAAAAGAGGCAATTCAAGGAGAAATGGGATGGTCAAGTTTTTATATGAGGGATGCAAAAAGCAAATTGAAAATGTTCGGTAGATTGCAGTTTATGGATAATAAAAGAATAGCCAAAATAGTATTTAATTGGGTTACAAGTAAAGGGCAGGCAACAAGATGGGTGAGAAAGGTAATGCGGTATGCAGAAGATTTGGATAAAGAAGTTATGTCAGTATACTTGTACAAAAGATGGGATGATTGTGTTAGGAGGATTGTTGAGTGTTATAGTGGGAAGGAGTGGGATAGAAGAATAGATGCATTAATAAAGAATAGGGAGTTGGAGAGATGGAGAACTAGTATGGAGAGTAAAATGAGTTTAAATATATATAAAAGTAAACGGAACATTGGGTGTGAGTTAATTTATGATAATAGTAAGGAAAGTAGTTTATTGTTTAAGGCTCGAACGGGATCTTTAGCAACAAGGGAATATACACGTAAATGGAAAAATATGGGTGATTTAGTCTGCAAGTTGTGTAAGGAAGGCATAGAAAATATTAGGCATCTGTTACTTCAATGTAAATGTTTGGAAGCAGAAAGGGTACAAATAATGAAGTTATGGAAGGTTAAATATGAACAAAGTGATTATACAGAAAGTGAGTTATTGGTTTTTATGCTAGGTTTGGGAAAAATAAGGGGGATTTAGATATGAAGGTCATGGAGTTGACAAAGATTATGTTGTGGAAATGGGATGGAGCAGATTATGGGAAAACTTAGGGTGGACAATGGAAAAAGAAGGTAAAGTGGCTAACAGGTTTCTCTGGGCATAGCTGCTGAGAGATTTCCGACTCCATTTAAGGTAAAGTCACAGTACATCACATCACATCCTCAAAGTATATATTGATTGGTGCCTATTATATCGTTGGTGATCTCAAATTTTGCGAGATTACTTCAAGAAAATATTACAATGCTCTAAAAACTTGATTTTTGAAAAGTTTATTTTTTCAAAAATAATTGTTTAATAATTATTGGAAATTAAAATATATATATTATTACATGTTTATTTTTTATAGAAATGTTTTGTTTTCTAACATAAAGGAATATATTCTTCTGAATATTGTTACCAGAGATTACGGTTGCAGGAATCACTTAACAGTCTGTTATAATATTTAGTGATATCATAAAAATTATGAAAAAAATTTTAAATTTTAAAAATATAAATGGATAGATTTACTAGATGTTAAAAATAATTTGTTTAGATTTTTAAAACAAGCATCAAACAAAAAATATTTCATTCATTTTGCAAACTGAATCTGCTCCATCTAAAATTTGATGTGAAACAGTGGTTTGTTTTGATTAAAATCTAATTTTTAAAATAATTCCAAAAATCAAATGTGATTTTTTAAAATTTATTTAATTTCTAAACAAAAATATCTATCAAATGAGATCAAATTTATTATATTCTGATAAATAATAATGGTTTAATATTAAAGTGAAAGTTGAAAGCTTAAAGTAAATGAGAACAAAGAAATCTGTCAGAATGCTACTATCATGCAAGAGAATTAACACAGAAATTTTTATAAGAATATTTCATATATATAAATCATATCAGATAAAAGTTTAATGCACATGTTCATGAGATAACATTTAATGAATTAACATTTAATTATGATTACTGCTATGATATTGGCTGAATATATTTACTACTAACTTAGTTTACTTTAAAAATGAATTAAATCAATTTTCCCATGAATTTATATTTTTAGTTAAGAATAATATTATATACATTTTTATTTCATTCCAATATCAGTCTTTCAAGTTAATTGAGCTGATATTGGAATGAAATATAATTGCAAGCACAGCGCTAGATAAAATATTTGCTTATTTATACATTTTTATGGAATTTTATTTGATCATTAATTTTTTAAATATATTATAATTAAAACATTGATCAGGCATATGAGGGGGAAAGAATATTTTAAAGTAATGAAATAAAATATAATGAAATTATTAAACACCATTACAGGATATAACATTATATTATATCAAATGCCTTATTGATGAAAGTACTTATTTATATGATTTGGTAGATTTTATTACTTGATGTGAAAGTGATGACACATTGATATCATAATTACTGTGTGGAATAAGTTATCATTGAGTTTAAATGTGAGCCTATGTTTAATTCTTAGGCTTGCATTTCATCACTTAATTTAATAATTAAATAGTGCAATATCATAAATGAGTTTCTTGTGTCCCAAACTACTTCTCAGTGCTTATTATCACATGAATTTGAATTCCTGATTATTTTTCAAATAGTGTACCAACCCAAACAAATGAAAAATGACAACCAGCTTATAGCATAATGTTTTTGGAATGCAACTTATTTGAATTTATTTGCAATAATAATAAATGTATATTCTGTTACTTAGGAAATCATGTGACATTCAACTTAATTAATTAAATTAAGATTTTTGTTGTTTTACTTTCTTCTACTAGGAATCAATTTCCGAATCTTCAGTTCTTGAATTGATCATTTTATCACTGCACAAATTACACAAGTCTTCTTTTAAGAAATTTTTTTACTTTGCTTTATATATTTATTTAATACATAATCAGCAGGGTCAAAGTAAGGCCAGCTGAGTTAGACAATGATGATCTCATTATAGGAGATTTAAACACAGACTTTCAAGCTCTCTTCAGCTATATACTCTATCTCATACAACCAATACACATACACACATATGAAAAAGATTAGTGATCTTCAATATATGTATTTCATGTTGAACCAGCACTCATCAATTGATCCATATCATTATCTCCCATATATATATAATCAGTGCTCAATTTATATTAAAATAGCAAATCTTCAAACTTTAATGGACAAGCCTCAATATACTCCATTCTCCAATTCTTTAGTCATCTATACCATTGAAAATCTGATGATGGAATTCCCAAATTGTTTGTTGATGCCAATATTAATGTCATGCCCATGTTAACCTTGACTCACTCTGATTCCCCATATATAAGACCTTATCTATTTAAATACACTGAAGACAGGTGTTCAGAATACAGAGGTGATCCCTAACTTCACCCACAGCCAATAGCAATTTAATTTATGGATAATTAATAGTAATTTCCATATGACCCTTTTGTCACTAACTCATTTTTATTCAAGCAGATGGTATCCCCTCAATCTTTCCATTGCTTTGCTGGTGAAATATAAACACATTATACATGTTGAGAATAAAATAACATATAAAAATTCAATTTTATTCAAAATCTTTATCATGTACATTATAACAACAACAACAAAAAATACAAACTTTCATCAATTTTTGTGTATTTTTTAAATAAAATTGTTATAAGGATAAAATAAAAACTTAAAATTTAAACAAAATTATTTTTATTTACTCTTCAAAAGATTGAAAAATAATATACATTATCTCTACTAAATTGTGATCTCAATTTTGAACATCCTCTTTCAACTAAAGTGTTTTTTCTTATTTTTTTTTTTTTTTTAGTCAGAAAGTCTTCAATTGATTTGTCAAAATCAATCCATGTTAATAAAGTTGCTTCTGCAATTAACAGAAACAAGCTATTTGATAAGACTTTGATATATAATTGTTCACTCGGGATTCGTTTACAGAAAAAATAGATAAGAATTTATATAGTTTGTGATGATGAATGTTGAGAATATATACAAGACAATGTCTACATTTGGAAATGCACAGTTTGTCTTGTGAAATTATTTAATAAGGATCAACATGATGTTTTAACAGTTGATATTGCACTAAAGTAGTGAGTTTTAGCATACAGATTAGTGTCTCAATTCCTTTTTGAAAACATGAAAGAGTATCATTTAGTTCCAGTAGATGAAGTTTTATTATTTGATGCATCATTTTAAAAAAAATCTGTCTACTATTTCCTTGTACACTTTTTATAGTTTGTCAATAATGATGCATCTATATCATTGAAAACTTCCTTTTTGCTATATTTGTGAATTTGATTTGCATTGAATCAACATCTGCTAATATTTCCTTTTCATGTACTTCATATTCATATCTTTCAAAATTATCTTTTAATGTGCCCATAATCTATACAAATTGACATATGTTTGCCTCATAAAAAAAATCTACTCTGTATGATCAGCTTAAAACCAAAATTTTTTTAGCCATTATATCTTATTGGTTGATCTTTATCTGATCATTCCAAAACTTCTAAAATTTTAAAGAAAGTTTTTGAAATTATTATTAACATCATCTTATGTGGCTTCTAAATGGTGTTAGAAAAATAATATAATACATTATTATTTCCAAAATGAAAACTTAAAATTTTTCTGTCTGTTTATTAAAATTGAAAATTAAATGTAATAGAGCAAAAAAAATAAACACCTTAGAAAAAACAAAACAAAACATCACTTAAAACACTAAGCAGCATTTTAACCTACCAGATTTTAAAAATGGGCTGCCCATGACATCTATATTGAAAACTTATTTATTTCTTGAAGTATCTTCTTTATAATATCTAGGACAATTAAAAGCATTGAAAAATGAAAATAATGTTTAGTGAGTCATTTCTTCATTAGGGTATTTTTTTAATTAAAACAGGCAAAACTCTCAAAACAGTATTGCCACTCAGTGCAAGCTAGAGTAATCAATGGATGCCAAAAGGCTTGTGCATAAAATCCCCAATTAGTGCTTACTCATCTAATATTGATTACTCTGGCTTGCACTGAGTGTCAATACTGTTTGGAGTTTTGCTTAATTTAATAACAGTTATAAGCAAGCATAAGAAATGATGATCATGTGATGTTTATTGGCTTAAAACCAATCCTGCCTAATAGGATAGTGGTGGCTATGGTTATTAAAGAACCAGATACACCAAAATGTATAGGTACTGAACTGAGTTCAAACCTATATGACTATATAAGCTGATGGGCTTGAATTGAAAATATTGGGTTTTCAATTTAAGACTCATAGTTTTGTAATTAAGTAAGAGATAAAAGGTGTTGGAGGGTTGCATTAGATCATAAGATCTAGGTGCAGTGTTCTCAGATCCAAGGCTCCTCACTGATGAAGGCCACAAGCCAGAAACTAGTCTGGGGGATATTGGATGAGTAGGCACTAGATGGGGATTTTATGCCCAAGCCTTCTGGCATCCATTCATTACTCTGACTGTCACTGAGTGCCAATAATGTTTGGAGAGTTTTGCCTGTTTTAATAACAGTTATAAGCAAGCATAAGAAATGGTGATCATGTGATATTTTTAATTGAGGAAATATTAAAAAAACAATCCATAAGCAGCCCTGTTTCAAATATTGACAAGTTTGAACAACTAAAGTAATTTACTTTTTCGATAATAACATGTGTTTCTACTGAACATTAATTCAAAGAATATCATATAGGTATTTTTGAATGGATAAAAATGTTTTTTTTTTTTTTTACAGAAATTTTCATGTTTCTCAATGTGCTTTGCTAAAAGTAAATCAAACTGACTTATATTTTCAAACAACCTTAAAAAAATGTTATTTTTTGCAATCAATTCTTGTATCCACTTTTCAAAAAGTAAGTAAAGTGCAGTTATCATCTTTGTATTGTTTTATTGATGCTGTTTTTGGAAATTTTTATTTTGTATACTACTTAATTAAACACAGATATATATATATAAATCATATATCTATATATATTTATAATGATGAGAAATTATATATTATAAGAAACACTTTTATTTACTGAGTACTATAAACTCTAAAAATAAATTGTTTCTTCAACCACTGTTGGTTTTTTTATATTTAACTTGAATAAAAGTGGGGTGATAGAATTATTTAACTCAATCCCTTGTTATAAAATGTAGAGATTGAATTAATTAATTTCTGAACCCTCAAGATTTTATTTCAAGTTAAATATAAAACTCTTAACTGTGGTTGAAGAAACAATTATTTTTAGAGTTTCTAGTATCCAGTAAAAAAAAGTGTTTGTTATAAAATTTATATTAGTTTTTATTGGTTAGCATTGATATTTTTGTAATTATTTGAAATATCACTTAATATTTGAAAGTAAGATCATGCTATTAAAAATTGTTTACAATGTAATTTTATTTACTTGGGGAAAAAATGTCAAATTTTACAAATAAAAGAAAAACATTTCTTTTACTTTTTTAAAAATAAACTTATAAAATCAAGATTTGGTTTTATTTCAATTTTAAAAGATTTCTAAAAATCTTTTTAATGAAAGTTTTTTTAAATATATATATATATTACCTTTTTATGTGCATTACTAAAAACATATTAAACTAATATCAACTTATTTGAAATTTAATTCACCAACTCCTTTACAGTAAAGAAATTAGTCAACTTACCTAAAATATTTAGTTACCATATTGCATTGTTAGTATTTATAACTCATGTTCAAAATTTCAATGAATTTTATTGGATATTAATATATTAAACCTCAATTTTCAAATTAAGATGGCTAAAAATGTTTTTAGTGTAAACTTTTTAAAAATGTATATAAATATACTTCTCTCTTATTTGCACTACTGAAAAATTATTAAACTGATATCAGTATATTTGAAATTTTATCCAACAACTTCTTTTGATTTAAGAAATTAGAGTATCTATCTAAAATATTTTAGTATTATATTGCTTTGCCATTGATTTATAACACATGTATAAAATTTGAATGAATTCTATTGGATATAAATATATTAAATCTCAATTTTAAAATATTTGTCAAACAAAGAGTTTGTAACTTGAATAAAAGTATTTAAAAACACCAAAATTGTCTACAGAAAAACATTGATAAAACATCAATAAAGAAATTAATATTCCATTACACAAATCAAGTAATAAGCTAAATGCTAACTAGGGCCAGATAACTGTAATACAAAATCCAGTGTAATATTCTGATAACATATTCAAACCAAATTAAGAACAACTGTCTACTTTAAACTAAAGTAACGAGTGATTACTAGATAGATTGTTGCATTTTAAATCCTTATTCTCAGGTCAGTTTCTGTCCTTTGCTGTTATCAATGAATCTTGGCATTCAAAACTTGAAACAATGTCACTGAATACTCATGCTTACTACTAAATGGCAGAAGAATTGAAAATTGCTTGTTAAATATTCTGTGAGTTGAAGAATTAAATGATTTATTGCTTTTGTTCTGGACCAAGCAAATTTCTGACGCTTATTCTGTAAAATAATTTTTAACTATATATATATTAGAGTCAAGTAGACAAGGACAATTATTTTAAAAAAATATTAAGAGCATGATAGTTACAAATCTTTGGTGCATCCCTTCCCTCTTCCTAAACTTGTACTTTTTTTTTAATATATGCAAAAGAGAAAAAAAGATAATATAGGATATAGCATATTTTAAATTTTACTTACAATTTTTTATTTGCTGATGCTTAAAGATTAATGCAATTTTAAAAAATTATTTTAGAACTCGTCACAAAATGAGAAAATCTGAAGAGAGGATTAGTCTCATCAATGCGTAGAACTTGTTGGGAGAGAGGGGTAAGAGTTATATAATATTATTTTTAATTATAAATTCATTGCATGTTAGTGTAAATTCTTACAGTTATATATATATTACTTTTTAGAAATATGATTGCTTGCAATATATTATTTTGAAATATGCGAATTAATTTAATATTGTAATTTTAATTCTTAATAATGTGTTTAGTACAATTTGTGTACATGTTTTACGTATCTCATTATAACCTGATATATGCCATTTCTTTTGTTGTTCTTTTTTAATTAAAAATCAAATTAACATTCTATATATATGTACGTGTATGTGAATGTGATAAGAAAAACATTAAGAATTGGTCTGTCTTCACTTCAGTGCAACTGGTTTATAATGACCAAAAAACAATACAAGTACTGATTCCCACGTTAACTAACAATAAATTAATATATAAATGTATTTCATTAAATAAAAATTACGATCTAAATGTTATGATGAACGCAAATTTTATTTAAAACCACTAATGTATACTCTTAGCGAAAAAACAAACAAACAAATGTTTTAATTAATGTTATAAATATTTGTATGAAAGTGTGTGACTCATAATACACAGATATGTATTAAAAAGTGGAAAATTATAATATTATATTGTACATTTAAAGTAGTTTGTAAGCGTCACACTAAACAATTCCTAATAGCTTAAAATATAAATAGTGGCACACATTTGTCTGTGTATATATATAATTGTAAATATATAACATATGGATGCACTTTCTGTTATTTTTTTCATTCTCCTTCCACTCTTTTTTTAATCCTTTTACTTTGTTGTCCTTATACGTAATTAGAGAAATTTGAACTCAGGATTTTTTGGTCTATTTATCCACCACTCTGTCTCAAAAAACTGATACACATGACCACGCATATGCAAAAAAGATACATGGTCCCCAGTTGTGCAAAACGAGCACTCATCAGTTGGGCCACATCATAATCTCCCACACATATATACAATCAGTTCTCCGTTTATATTAAGATAGCAATTCCTAAAACTTTAATGGACAGGCTTCAATGTTCTCATCCTTCCAACTACACTGATTGTATATATATATGGGAGATTATTATCTGGCCAAACTGATGAATATTGGTTTTGGATGAAATATGTACATTGGAATCATCTACTTTTTCCACATGAGTGTGTAGTTATGTGTATCGGTTGCTTGAGATAGAGTGGAGGATGTATAGACTGAAAAATCTTAGAATTCAATTCTCTCTAATTATACATATAAGAAACATTTAGTATAAGCAAATTACATACTGCCTTAGAATTAATTGCTGTTTTTAAGTAACTTAGCTTACTATAAATCAATCAGGTTGTCATGAGCATCTCATGCTCATTTTTCTACACTAACTGTGATAATGGAATTGTGGGCTTGTGCAATCATATCTCTGATTCTATCTTTTTGTTTGTTTGTTTCTGTAATCTTATTCTATTTTTATTTTGAAATTAAAATAGTTATAATCATTTGCAAGTAATTTCCAATGATGATGATGATGGATAACATAATTAAATTATATTTATAATTGTATAGCGTATGCCTATGAGCCTTCATTATTATTATTTTAAAATGGTATTTTAAAAAGTAAATGAATAAATTGCCTTTTCTAATAATATATGCATCATCATCATTGTCAACTATAACAATTTACTGCAGAACGAAGGTCTCTCCAAGTTGAATCCATCTTCTCTGATCTTTAACCTTTATTCTCCACATCAACTGCTGCATACTTTCTTATTTCATCTATGCATCACACATGTGGTCTCTTTCTGGGTCTTTTACAATCTCTTGGAATCCAGTTTAAAATTTCAATTGTCCACCTGTTGTTATCTTTTCTAGCAATATGTCCAGCCAAACTCCACTTGTCTTTTAATTGTTTGAATGATGTCAGTAACATCTGTTTGTTCTCTTACCCATATATTGCATTTTCAATCTCTTCTTGTTACTCTTAACATGCATTTCTCCATACTTCTTTGAATGGTCTGAAGTCTCTGTATTGCTCTTCTATTAAATGTCCAAATCTCAGATTCATAAGTAAGAACTAATAAAATACATTTATTAAAAACCTTTCTTTTCAAACACATAGGCATATTTCCTTTTAGTATTAAATTATTTCTTCCAAAAGCACTTCAACCAAGTTTAATTCTATCATTAATTTCATCCATTATGTTTCTATCCGTAGTAATAATCTGACCAAGGTATTTGTAGTTGTTAACATTTTCTAAGTCATCATAATCAATCTTTATTTTCATCTTTTGAAAAAATCCATTGAACATTACTTTAGTCATTTTAACATTTACCTTTAGCCTTACTTTCTTACTTTCATCTGATAACTCCTGCAATATTTTTTGAAGCTCAAAGCATTACTTGCAAAAACAACTAATAAATAACTTAAATAATCTCCATTTACTTTTACTCCCTTAGTTTCCCATTTTAATACACAAAATACTTATTGCAGCACTGCTGTAAAAAGTTTTGGAGATATGGAGGCACCCTGTCTTACACCCTTCTCGGTGTTAATCTTTCTAGTATCATTATGTAATCTAATTGTTGCTGTTGCATTTTTATAAATATTCTTCAGAATATGCTAATATCATGGGTCCATACTTTGATGATTCAATGCTTTAATCACTAAAGAAATTCTTATAGAATCAAATGCCTTTTCATAATCTACAAATCAAAAACAAAATGGCAACTGGTATTTATTGATCCTTTCTATAACTTCTCTCAATTCTTGTATATAATCTACTGTATCAGTTTGTTCTCATGGCTGGTTAAAATCCAATGTTCTCTCTAGACAAGTTATAATTATCTTGATAAATTTTTTATATAAAACTGATAAAAAGCTGATAGGTTTGTAATTTCTAATATCTTCTTTAGCACCTTTTTTAAATATTAATATTAATATTGCATTTTTCTAATCATTTGGTACATCTCCATCATTTAGACATTTTGTATATAACTTTGCCAAAAAAATGTCTATTTCTTCATCTGCTTTTTTTAATATATCAATTACAATGCCATCATTACCTGGAGCTTTTCTTTTCTTCATAGATTTAATTGCAGGTCTCACTTTTTCATTTAAAATTCTGGGCAATTCAGAAGATATTTTGGATGTAGAAAGTACTTGTTCTTTATTATTACACAATTCTTGATAGAACTCTTCTACCCATTTCATGATGTCAACTCTCTTTTTAGTAATAGTTCCATCTTTTTTTCTTATTGTAGATATGTTTCCTACCAAAATGTTGTTTTACATTTTTGAAACTTTTATTCACTTCTACAGCCTTCCTTGCTAGTTCACAGTTATACTTTCTTATATCATGATCAATTCTTATTCATACCATTTTACAAAATTTGAAATATTCAATTCTTTTTAATGCATAATTTTTATATATCTTCATATTCCTTCTTTTTTTCATAAATTCTTTAGTCTCAGTAGAAATTTTATTGGTCAATTGCTGCTTTGTTCGACCAGCCATCTTTGTTGCAGTTTTTAAGTGTATCAGTTATTTTCTTATTAATTTCATTCAAATCTGAATCATGTTCACAATCTACTAATACTTAAAAGTGATTGCAAGTTTTAATTTAAATTCATTAGAATATTTCTGAAGATTAGGAATATCAACTGTAAATAGTCTTTTTCTTAATAATTTTTGTCTCTAGTTTTGCATTAATGCAAATCTTACATCTTACTGATCGATAATCATTTCCTGTGTTGAATTTATTAAGAACATTACAATCTTGAAATATATATTTTCTGTTAGTCAAAATATAATCCAATTCTGCTGTACCTTCATTTGAATGCTTCCATGTTCATTTCCTTTTAACATTTTTCTCAAAAAAAGAATTCATAATAAAAAGTTTTTCTTTTTCTGCAAACTCCACAAGTCTATGTCCTTTCTCATTTCTATTACCATAACCAAAATTACCTACAGCATTTTCATCTTTCATTTGTTTACTAATTCTAGTAATAAAGTCTCCCATAACAATTTTAAAATGTTATTTACTCTGATCAAAAACCTTTTGTACATCTATATAAAAAAATTTCTACTACTTCATCACTATGAGAACTTGTTGGAGCATAAACCTGAATTATCTGTATTTGGTATCTGCTATTAAGTTCAATAATTAATTGTATCACTCTGTCCAATACACCAACAATCTCCAAATGTTGTTTTTCCACTTTTTATTTATAATGAATCCTACTCCACTTGTACTTCCAATATTTGTGCCTTTGTAATAGAGTACATGCTCACTTTTTAAATTAATTGTCTTTTCACCTTTTTTTCTAACTTCACAAAGTCCAATAATGTCATATTTAATTTATGACAGTTTTTCTTCCAATTCCTGCAATCTTTCTTTAATTGAAAGTGATCTCCATTTGCACATACCTAAATAAAAGTCATCAAATGGCAGCCTGGGTCCACAATCAGAAGATTCTTAGCACCCTCTGCCCCCAGCCACCAACTGCTTCCTTGGCTGGTGACTTTACAGCTTCCTAAAAATAAGGGCCATTAATTATTTTTGTCTGTCATGATTGCATATATCTATTAGAAAAAAAATTTTCATTCACACACACATTCTTTCTGCCTTATCAAGCAACTGAGAAGAAAGATCATGGGTGTTTTTTGATCTTAAACTCAGATGTAAAAAGCCAATAAACTCACCATGCTGGCTAATGTATGTTGGTGAGCAGCCCATCCATGTTTGTATAATATGTGAATAATCACAGAGTAGTAACAGCTGCAATGACAAGAACATATGGAATGGACATTAGGAACTTGTCCTGCTCAGTTCCTTTAAGGCCTCTAAGAAGAATCAAATGATCTCCTTTCAGTTAATATCAAATTCCTTTCTGCAGCCAATATATGCATATGATTGATTAATTAAATATTTATAAATAATCAAGGGAGGAGGGAATATTTATTATGAATTGATTAAAGATGTAATGATTACAAATTAATTACCGCAATTATATGTAAGACCCATTATTTGCTCATAGTATTTATTTCACATACTAATACAAATGTATAAATAGAATAATATGGATGACATAGTATCTCGACAATAATATTTTAAGATGATATTAGAAAAGTTGAAGCTGACACAATTTCCTCAAAGTATTCTTTAATATATTCATTGACTTTACAGCAATAAACTAAATAGGGAAATAAAAAACTGTTTATACAGTATTCCTGGTACATTTAAAGCTTAATATGCATATACAGATAGCACAAAAATTTAGATCCATAGAAAGAAATAATTTACATTCTATAGTTAGTATAATTGATCATAATACTTGTCTAAATTCATGGCTTTTGACTTTGAAGCACTTTACAATGTACTGAATGCATGAACTTTGAACTCTTCTTAAGGTTCTGTGCTGATATTTTCCCATATATATGATTTCCACTTTTATTTTGTAAACAGGTCTTGACCAATTTGTGTAGATCATTGGATTTATATGTCACATTCATACACACAGCTATCTATTATTAGATTAGATTTTATACAATAGTTGAAAGGGGGGTAGTTAATTTACATAAATGAGAAAATATATATAAATTATCTATGGATTCAGACTTTTGGATCATCTTATATTAATTTTTATAATATTTTTTAACATGACAACATTGAGAGAAAAAATATCATAATCATTCCATCTTAACCTATATATGTTTTTATAGATTTATTATATGTAAATGTGTACAGACTTAAATATTCGTATTCTTTACAAAGTATTATCAACTTATTTTCTTCTATATGCATTAATAAAAAAATTAAACAAATCCATCTTTCTTATTACTGTTATAATGCCTATTTTATTAAAACTAGTTAACCTTATAGTTTTGATTGAACAGCAATCTTCTTCAGATCTTCTTAACTGAATAAGAAACTCTGAAGAAGATTGCTGGTCAATCAAAACTATAAAGTTAATTATAGTTAATAAAATAAATATTGTAACAATAATAAGAAAGATGGATATGTTTAATATTCATATTCTCTAAATATGTAATTTTGCTATTGCTAGTAAATGTATCCAGATTAAAAATTATTTTTCAAAAATTTGTCTTGATTGAGATAGATCTTAGGGATTAGCTTTTAGATTTGGGTGTTTGCATAACATTTTCATTGATTCACTTAAGGATCCATAAATTTATATTCTTATTTAATGTTGACATTTAAGTGCCACTTTCAATTTTATTATTGATTTAATATACTGAAGTTGTTTTTTTTTTCTTTTTTTATGAAATGGAATGATGACTGATATTATTAGTCAATGACCGTAAAATAATTATACTGCTAACATGTTAGATTACTCAGATATTTTGATTTTAATATCAATGAAATATTACATCTTCCTGATAGAAAGAATCTATTATTAGCATAAAAGTGAAGTCACATAAAAACGTAGTTACTCACTTGGTAGTAGATTAATATAACTATGAAAATGAGTTGATTTAGATTCAAAATCTTTAGGCTTTTTTTTTTCAAGTTATTCAGTTGATGGCATAAAGGAATTAAAAATGGCTACTTGAAATACAATAAATCCAATTTTGAACTCTAAGTATTAAAAATCAGAAACTGTCTATGGATCTGGATTTTATACATCACAATCATCAAGTGTCCATTGATTATTTAGGCTTGCAGTAGATGGCTCTAAAGTAAAATGTACAGAACTGCTCTTAAAAGAATATTTTAATTTTCTTAAAACAATGATAAGTAATATATCAAATTGTAGTTAATTGCTGAATTTAAGGGATTTATTTTATATATTTTACACTTGATTATAATATAAGAATTTCTACCTTTCTATTTAAAGAATGTGTCAATATGGATATTTTAAAAATAAAAATCATTATAATCTACTTTGGTTTTGAAATTTTTAATTTATGGGTTTCTAATGCTAGTCAAAGAACAAAGGATCTATTATTAAGTTCCTACATATTTTAGCTGAGTGGTGGTATGATAAAATCAAGAGCAAATGATCACTGAATTAATTCTTAGCTAAGCAAACTTCAACCTATCATTTTGATGGGCAAATGGCTCTTGATGTTCCAAACTATTGACCATGTGATTATTAGGATGATTAACATCAACATGCAGTAATGTATTTATTATTTTGACATTGTATTGGCTGATAGCAAGAAAGAATGTTATTAATGGTGTCAAAATATCATTTCAAACTGAGCAATAGTAACTTATCATAAATTATTTTTGTATACCATGCTGAACAATATATAAGAGAATTTGTATATATATATATATGATTGTCAGGTGTCAAAATAGTAATACAACGACCATTTAAATTCTTCTTTTAGCAATGAATAATATTATTTCCTAATGAAAATAAATAATACGTAATGGGATCAGGAACAAAAAACAGTCTGCTTTCAGAACACTTTAAAATGTATAAGTTAATATTTAAGAATGTTAGAATTGTTGGTACCACATTATTTTAAATTGAAAATTCTGAAATATGTGTAATAGGAATGAATTTATCTATACATGCTAATTAACATATAAACAACTATGTTTGTGAGTGTGCATGTGTTTACTACATAAATACAAAAATCTTTTATTTTTACCATTTTCAAGCATTATCCAGTTTTTCTTATCCTTACTTTATCTTCTCCACATCACTCCAAACTTTTTTATCCAGACATCCATCTCACACATGATCTCTTTCAAAGTCTTTTTCAATGTTTTGGAATCCAATTTAAAACTTCAGTTATTCGTTTATTGTCAATTATTCTAATGACATGTTTAATTCACCTCCATTGCAACCTTTTACTTTTTTCAATAATATAAATGATATCTGTTTGTTTTCCCACTCATATATTTCACTTTTGATCTCTTGCAGTTATTCCTAACATTTCCCCAATACTTCACTATGTAGTCTAAAGTCTCCTGAGTTGCTCTTTCACGTCTCAGATATTTTTCTTTTAATAATATTTATTTATATGCAGTTTTTAGTAGAATATCATTTATTTTCTGAGCCATTCTTGAAGTCTGTTAATATTTTGAAATGATATGGAAGTTTTCTTTAAATTCAATGAAGTATTACTGAAAGTTAAATACATCAGCTGTTAGCATGTATTTTTTAGTAACGTTTGTCTCTTTAGTTTTGCATCAACATATAGTTTATATCTCATTAATCAATGATTATCTCCTGTATTGAATCAATTAAGCACCCTGAATCTTTACATACAATTCAACTCTATTGTAGTTTCAGTTAGATGCTTAGATGTTCATTTTACTTTTAAAAATTTCCAAAAATTAACTTCTAATGAACAGATTTTTTTTTTCTAAAAATTTCATAAATCTATATCTTCCCTAATTTCTGTTTTTAAAATTATATTTATCTGAGTGTTTTTATCTTTCAATAGTTTTCCAATTGTAGCATTAATATCTTTTTTGACAATTTCAAAATATGGTTTGATCCAACAAAAGGCAGTCTAAACATCTTAAAATCCTTTGCTTCTTAATCATAGTAAGAATTTATTGGAACAATTAATATGAAAAATTAATCATGCCATTCTTTCTGCATACCATCAATTTCCATATGTTGTTTCTTTCATTTTTTATTTATAACAAACCATAATCTATTTGTTACTTTCAATACTTGTGCCTCTATATTACATAAAGCAAACGTCCACTTTTCAAATCCATTGTTTCTTCATTTTTCTTCTAATTTCATAAAACCTGATAATATTAAAAATATATTCCAGTTTTTGCAATCTTCCTTTATTTGGAAGAATAGGATGTAAATAAAAGTTCATCATCAATTGGAAGCCTAGGTCTGTATGCAGGAGATTCTTGGTCTCATCTGTCTTTGATTATCAATTCCTACTTTGGCTGATGTCTTTACAGCATCCACAAAATAAAAGCCATAATTTATTTTTGTTTATCATGATTATAAATATAAAAGAAAACCAGCATTTACATATACCCATTCATCCTTGCTTCATATAAATCTAACTAATATTTAAGTTAAGAACTATTAGGCATCTGAGAAGGAGGACACAGTGTTTTCTTGGTCTTAAACTTGGAGATAACGACTAATAAAGTCATTATGCTGACTGGTGTGCATTGATAAACAGATAATCTATATTCCTTTTTCAAGTGAATAATTTCATAATAAATCTAACTTTAAACACAAAAATATATGGAATGAACATTAGGAATTTTACTACTCAGTTTCTTTAAAGACTCTAAAGCAAGTAGCAAACTTACTTTAAAGTATGCATTATATATTAACATAACAATTACAGAATGTATACGATCAGGTTAGAAAGTGGGATAAAGAATGGTAGATCATTTCTTGACTACCCAATTCTTTTTAAGAGTCTCTTGATGTAGTAGTTAGTGACTGCAGAGTAGCTAAGTTTTCAGCCATTAGATAGAATATCTGTTTATGGTTCTGGGAAAATAGAGACATTAGACTTTGCCTGTTTTATTTTTATGGTAGTTGTGTCTCTAGTTAGTGCAATGCCAATCATGCCTAAGTTTCAAAATCAAATGGAGATTTTTTTCCACATAGTTCACAAACAAATGTAAAGATTATTTCAGGTTGCCAGTCGACAATCTAGCAGATCAATATTGATCAGAAAATAGATAAATTGTTATTGATAATTAAACAATAGAAAAAGTTCAGGGCAATCTGAATTGGTCAGACGAATATTGTGTCTAATGTATCCCTAGCATTACATCTATATTTTTAATTTGTCATAAATATTCATTCGTTCTGACCGTTATAAATAAGTGAACTATATATACGCGAATGAATGTATCCTATTTATATGTGTATGTCTGTAATTTTATTAATTTGGAGTCATTTTCTTTTAAAAAACAAAAGAAGTTTATTTGTGATATGCTTAAGCATTCCCATCATTAAGTTTTTTTTCTTAAAGATACATGAAATATGAAACTGTTCTTTTCTCCCGCCAAAAAAAAAAAAAAAAGACCCCCATTCAAAACTTTGCTTATTTAAATGCTTCCTTATTCCATCACATTTTTTTTTTTGTTTTGTTTTGTTTTGTTTCTTTCAATTTAAGATGAGAATCAAGTCTTTAAATGATCCCACGACTTGATAAACAAATATCTATGAGACACACAATTTAATCACATGTTAAAATTTTCATATAAATCATTTTTATTAAACAGTCTTATAGAAATTATATGTTTTATTTGGAAAAGAAAAAAGACTCACAGTTTTTATATAATAATGATTTACTGAATATGGTAATTTAAACAGACAACCCTTCAACTACATTTAAAAGTATGTTTTGGGTACATGTAAATATAGTGCAATAATAAAGGAACCAAACATTTAGAAGAAGCTGGCCAAATGCAGTACTGCCATATAAATGACAAGATCACTTTAAAAAACTTGATTTAACTTGCAACAATACAGGATACTTAGAAATTTTCAAGAAACTTTCATGTAAAGCTATAAATAAATTATTACGGAACAAAGTTTAACATTAAAATCAATCAAATTGCCAACAATAAAATAATCAACCAGTAAAATTCTCCAGTATGCTAAACATCTGGTTGCAAATGTAACATTAATATATATAATGAAAATTTGAGTTTGATAAAAGGTGCTATTTTATTTTAAAAGCTGAAAATTTAAAATATTTTCCAAAAGTTTTTGGTTCAGAAGAACAAATGTTTTGAATTTCCTGCAATAAAAATCAGTGTTCCATTTGTTTTATAGGAAGCCTTCTGTAGCTGACACATTTTACTGCCCATTGTGAGTAATGCTAAAAATGAACTGCCATATAGTTTAACATTATGGTTATTGTATATTAAAGTACTACTCTTAAACATAGGATGACACTTCTCATAATACTACTTACTTATCCATATTTCTGGAAGATTTTAATACTTTTTTCACCTTTTTAATAATCATCTATTAATCAAGTATAATTTTTCTATTATTATGGGGGGAGGGGATTAATGCCTATATCTAATTCCACTTGTTTCCATTTTGGGAGAGTATTTAACAATATTAATGCAAATGATTCATAATTTTTGAAAATTGAAGTTTACTTTAAAAACCATTTATAATAAATGCCACAATACAGAGGTGATGCAATGCAATGCACTGAGGTTTCTCCTTTCTCGGAGACAGGAATCTCTCAGTCACTATGCCCAGAGAAACCTGTTAGCCACTTTACCTCCCCTTTCCATTCCCCACCTTTAGTTTTTCCCATATTCTTCTCTATCCTGCTCCAGCCCATTTCCATAACATTATCTTTGTCCACTCTGTGGTCTTTATATCTAAATTCCTCCTTTATCTATTTCCAAACCCAGCATAAAAACCAAGACCCCATTTTTTATATAATTACTTTTATATTTATTTTCACACAACTTCATTATTTATACCCTTTCTGCTTGTAAACATTTACATTCAATTAGCAGATGCCTAATATTTTCTATGCCTTCCTTACATAACTTGCAGACTAAATCCTCCACATTTATTCATTTGTGTATATTCCCTTTATGTTAAAGATCCTGTTTGAGCCTTAAACAATAAACTACTTTCCTTGCTATTATCATAAATTAACTCATATCTAATACTCTGTTTACTTCTATATAAACTCTTATTACTCCCCATACTAATTCTCCAATCTCTCCAACTCCCTATTATTCTATCCCATTCCTTGCCACTATAACATCAACAATTCTCCTAACACATTCATCCCACTTTTGTATAAATATAATGACATAAAGTCTTTATCAAAATCTTTTGCATACCATACTACCTTTCTCACCCATCTTGTTGCCAGTTTTTACTCATAACACAATTAAATACTATTTTGCCTATTCTCTTAATATCCATAAATTGCAATCTACTTAACATTTTCATTTTGCTTTTTGCATCTCTCATATAAAAACTTGACCATCCCATTTCTCCTTGAATTGCTTCCTTTTCCATCTACACATCTGTATCTAGTGCAGATCTTCCTAATTCTCTTTGTACTTTTTTTAAATAATCTAACACCCCTTTACTAACACATAATACATCATTAGCATAAGTTGCTACTGCCACTTCCTTCCATACAATTCTTGCTACATCATATTTATTATATGAAAACATTGTTAATTTCTTTATCAGTCCTTTCCTTTCTTTGTTCCATTTATCAACTTTTTCTCCCATTTATCCAAGAAATTTCTGATTACTTAAGACAATTACCAAGTAGTTATACCTATTCACAACATTTAACTTTATATCCCCCAATAAAAAAATTCTCTTCTCTTTTCCCAGCATTTATCATCATTATTTTTGATTTTTCTTCACTAAATTTAATCCCCATCTTTGTCCACACTTGTACATGTCTTCAGCATAATTTCCATATCTTCCCTACCTTCTTGCATAAGAAGATGCCATTATCAAATAAAAGACCTCATAATATATACACTCCCTTGCCATCTACAAAAGTATTCTTACAATAATGCCACTCAGTGCAAGTTGGAGAGTTTTGCTTCTGTGTAATCAGCTTGTGTAAGAATAAAGAATGCTGACCATATGATGTTTAGTAGGTTAAGTGCCATAATAATCATCCTATTTGAGTTAAAGTTTCATTATCTATTCATACAATAAACCTCATCTGTTTTAAGATAATATTTCAATAATTAATTATTATTTAATTAGTTATTATTTATTCCAATCATATTTTAAGTATTTTTTTAATGTCCAGCCCTTCTTTTTTTAATTTATCTAATTCTGTCACTGAGAATTGTATACAAGATGTAGATATTCTTTACTTAATGGATTATTAAAAAAATCTACCAAAATTTTATCTTTGATATTAAAAAATGCTTTCACCATTTTAAATAAGTAAAGAAACCTTTCAGCTGTATTTGTTCAAGAAAGCCATTGAGTTTTTGAGTGCTAAATAACTGAAAATTGATATATTACATATCCAAAAATCCATAATTTTGTAATTATTTTGCTCAAATAATCATCATGATTTTTAACCATTATTGATCTATTGCAAGATGAAAGTCTTTCTAAGTTTAACCCACTTTTTCCAATTCATAGCCTCTCTTTTTCATATAACACCAGTAATTTCTTTATTTCTATTTTACAAGTTGTTTCCTCCTAAGTTATTTACAGTATCTTAGATACAATTTAAAATTCTAGCTATCTATCTATTATCATTCTTCTAGCAATATATTCAGCCCCACTCTATTTCAGTTTCTTACTTTTTTCTATGATGTTAGTGACACCAATTTGTTTTCTCACCCATATATTTGGTTTTTGATATCTTCTTATTAATCTTAACATATATCTCTCCATACTTAATCTAATAGTCCAAATGTTTTTCTATTAAGTCTCCAGACTCAGATTCATAAGTAAGAACTGATAACACATCTATTAAAAACCTTTTTCAAATACATATTTTTTCTTAATATTAAATTATTTCTACCAAAAGCATTCCATTCAAATTTAGTTCTATGATAAATTTCATCTTTCCAACTGCATTAATAATATGACCAAAGTATTTGCAGTTGTTAATTTCTTTTAATTCATCATTATCCATCCTATTTTCTTCTGGAAAACTCCATTGAACATTACTTTAATGTTTTTAGCATTTATCTTTAGTCCTACTTTTTTGCTTTCATCTGATAACTTTTTTAACATTTTCTGAATCTCAGAAGCATTATTTATAGAACAACTACATCATTTGCAAAATATAGATAATTTTAAAAATCTCCACTTTTATTTCATTAGCTTTCCATTTTAATCCACAAAATATTTTTTGTAAAATGCTGAATTTTGAAGATAAGGAATCTTTCAGTCATTCATCTTTTTCAAACTTAATCTTAGTGTTATTAAGTAATATAATAATTGCTGTTATATTTTGATAATTATTCTTCAGAATACAATAATAGCTCTGGTCTATATCTTAATAATTCATAACTTTAATCATTATACCAATGCTTATAGAATCAAATATCTTTTCATAATCTACAAATCTATACCATAATGGCAATTCATACTTATGAATCCTTTTTATAACTTTTCAAAATACTTGGAATCGATCCACTGAGTTAAAACCACTTTTAAATCCATCTTCTTTCTTAAATCTCAAAATTATTATTACATTTTTCCAATCATTTAATACATCTTTACTATTTACACAATTGGTATATAGATTTGCCAATAGCTTTTCTATTTCCTTATCTGCTTTTTTTATGATATCAATCTATTATTTTCTGGAGTTTTTTCCTACTTCATAGATTTTATTTTATGTCTCATCTCTTTTTTGTAGAGGATATTTAGTTTTCTTGTTCATTACTGATATGAAATTCTTTATGGAACTTTTTCACAGATTTCATAATGTTGTCTCCCTTTTTAATAGTTATTTCATCTTTCCTTTTTAGTGCCGAGATAACTTTACTTCCAATTAAGAAAATAAAAGCTTCAAATTTTATTCTCTCCTATAACTTTCCTTGACAATTTACAATTATATTTACTTTTTTATATTTATATATTGTATTAAATATTGAATGTCTTTAGAAAAAATTAACTTAATTTAAATTTTCAATTACATTCAACTATTAGTAATAGCATACAGATTAGTATAGACACAACATTTCAAGTGATACTATTCTTTGCACCTTTGGCAGGATGGCTCAGATGATTAGAATGTTACTTTAAAATTCAATATTCACAAATCTAAAAATCCTGGTTCAATTCCCATGCTGGATAGGCCAGCAATACCTGAAGAAGAGTGAAAAATAATATTACTCAAAATGTTGTATGTATATTAACCTGTATGCTATTAGTAAGAGTTGAGTGTAATTGAAAATTTAAATAAAGTTAAATTGTTCTAGAGACATTCAATATTTAATATGAGACTATGGAAATAGTTCAATATATAAATACAACTAAAATACCATCATCACAAACCTTCAGGTAAATACTATATTTTCTTATATTATTATTAACTCTTTTTTGTAACATTTTATAATATTCTTGATAATCAGTTCTTTTTAATGAAGCACTTTATAAATATTTTTATATTCGTTCTTTTCTTCATACATTTTTTCTCTCAGTAGAAGATTTATTAATAAAATGCTGCATCTTTATGCCAGCTATCTTTGTTACAATTCTTAATAGAGTATCAGTTATCTTCTTATTGAATTCAATCATGTGTAAAACATTTTCAAAATCTGTTAATATTTTAGTTCTAATTTGTATTCACTCAGTTCAGCATCCATACATTTTTGTATCCATATATTTTGGCGTTGTTGGTTCTTCAAAAACCACAGTCACCATTATCCTATGAGCAGGATAGGTATAAAACCATCAAAACATCACATGATCACCATTTCATATGCTTACACATGCTGTTAATAAGAGTACCAAACTCTCCATACAGTTAGTGCCACCAAGTGCAAGCTTTTGTAATCAATGGATGCAGGAAGTTTTTTACCAAATAAGTATGGCTGCTCGAGGCATTAGATCCTAAGATCTAGGTGCAGTGCTCTCAAATTTAAGGCTCCTCACAGATGAAAGCTACAAGCCAGAAACTAGTCTGGGATGTTTGATGAGTAGGCACTAGATAGGGATTTTATGCACCAACTTTCCTGTATCCATTGATTACAAAGGTTTGCACTGCTTAGTGGCACTACTGTATGAAGAATTTGGTATTTTTATTAACAGCATGTGTAAGCATATGGCATGGTGATCATGAGATGTTTTGATGGTTTTAATTATTGATTTTATTCAGATGAGTAGATTTTTTTAAAAACTATGAAATCTGTTAATAATGTTCATAATAATAAATTCAAACAATCATGTGATCTAAAGCTGCTGCCATGTTTTGCAGTATGAAATTCCATAGCAACTAGTTAATTTTTATCAAAAAATTTATTCTAGTGATTGAAAGACTGCTTTTAGACTTTTTAAATTTTGATATACATTTTTTATATCCAACTTTCTATCATTTCCAGTATTAAATAAATATCTATATCTTGTCACTATCGCTCTGTTTGTAAATATTTATTAGTAAATATCCATTCATCTGAAAATTCATAATCAAATGTGCATTATCATTTTGACATATTAGAAGTTTACTTATTTTAGAAATACTGTATATATAAAAATAAAATGTGATTTCATTTTGATATATACCAGGCCTGGCCAATCCATGGCCTACAGGCCATATATGGCCTGACATGTTATATTTTATGACCTACTGGATGTTTATATATTAAAATAAATTTCTTCATTCAATTTATGTTTTTTCCCATTCTTATTGAGACAGGACTGTCTCGTGACACACATGTATATGCATATACAATTTAAAGGAAAATGTAGATATAATCACAAATAAAATTTATTGTAAATATTTATTTAAAATATATGCACCGAAATAAAGATTCATGATCAAGTAATCATTGTGATGTTTAAAAATATTATGAATTATTTTAAATCAAACACGAAAAAAAGATCCATTTAATGTTTAATTTAATTCTCATTTTGATAACAAAAAAAATCTAAACCTTATTTTCATTTTGTAGTAGATAGTAATTATAAAATTCGATCTATTTTTACTTGGATTAAGTAAGAAAAATCTTTTTTTAATTAAAACTACTTTTGATAAATGTAAATTATTTTTGGAAAACATTATATATATAATATACTTTGATTTTAAATTTTACAATCTGTTTTTGTTTGAAGTATTAAGAAAATTTTTAGATAAAAATTGGTTTTGATTAATATAAATTAAAAAGACTTATTAACTTGTTGTTTTTTAAAATCAATATAAAAGAAAAACTTGCTTGGTTATTTCGTTTTCAAATTTCACTATACACTATTAATAGTGTGCTCATGTTTAAGATTATGAATAGGTTAATAAGGTAGTGGTTCATGTTGAAACCTAGCTGCTAGTCATATGTTGTCTGAGTAAGGGATGTTTTTTTCTGTAGTTTATAGCCCATATGAATGTACTAGACTGGTTGCCTACCTGAAGTCCATCAAATTATAGAGATTGAATAAACTGACTGACCACCAATGTTTACCTGATATATGCCTGACTCAGAAATGTTAATAAGCCAGTCTACTAGTCTATCATTGGCATGATTATAATAGACCAGTTTACCAAGAGATTCCAGTACTAAACAACTTACTGAAAGACCACCATATTATGTTATATATATATATATATATATATGCTGTTTCATCAATATGTAGAAGCATAAATGAAAAATTATGAAGGTTGCCCATGAAACTAATGAGTAGAATTCATATGTTGATAATGATAAATCTCAATCATTAATTTTGCAATTAAAAAAAGTCTATTTCTACTTATGGCCTATAAGAATATATTTAACATCAGCTATAGTGATTAAGCATAAATTATTTTGAATTAAAGCATTTAATTGATGGAAATAAATTTGAAAAAGGGTTTTAATGCTAGAGAACAAAAGTTAGATACAAAAGAGCTTTTTAGCAAAATTTTCAAAGACGTTCACAGTTAAGAGTAATCTGAAAATAGAAATATTTTTTTTCATATTAAATACTTTTATTTACCTGCACTAAAAAGCAAAAAAAATAATTGTTTCATTAACCATAATTGGGGTTTTTAGATTTAACTTGAACTAAAAGCATGGTGGATCCAGAAATTAATTACATCAATCACTTATGAAAAATTTGGATTGACTTAAATCAATTTCTGGACCCTATGCTTTTATTTCAAATTAATGCTAAAAACTCAAATTTTTGTTGAAGAATCACTTATTTATTTTGCTTTTAAGTGTCTCTATTTTTAACTTTTTAATATTGGTTAATAAATAAAAATATAAAATTATATTGTACTTTAAATCGATTTGACACTTATAGTTAAATATATATCACTAGATATTTCTGAACTACATTAATATGAATATTCCTTTTATATATATATATTACCTTTAGTCTGTGAATATAATTATGTATATAATAAATTATTAAATAACTTAAAATATGAAGACATTCTTTCTGTTGAAAAGTTTGACTCTTTTCTTTTTAGTTGAATTTTTTTTTTTTTAAAAAAACTTACCAAAACTATATTGTAATCTAACTTTACTTTATTATCACTTAAATTGAAACCCAAAATATTGTGCACATTTCTTAAAACATATTGAAGTTGTAAAAAAAAACTTTTAAATTTGATATCAAAATATTCAAAATTTCCCACCCAGTACTCCATATCTAAGAAACTAAGTCATCTACCTAAAATATTATAGTATTCTATCACTTTGGTAATGATTTAGAAAAAAATGTACCAAATTTTAACAAATTATATTGAATTTAAATTTATTAAACTGAAGCTTTCAATTGAAACTTAAAAAATCTCTATACCAACCTCTCACGAGCCTTACTTAAAACATAGTAAAGTTCTGAAAGCAAATTTTAAATTTGAGAATAAAATATTTAAAAAGTTTCCCACCTAGTAGTCCAGATCTAAGAAACTAGATCACCTACTTAAAATATTATAATACCCTATAATGCTGGTAGTGATTTAAATGAAATGTAGCAAAGAAATGTAACAAGTTTCAAAAAATTATACTGAATTTAAATCTACTAAACCTCAATTTTAAAATTTTATTCTAAAGTAATAAAAGTGATTAAAAGAGTTTACATACCAACAAACAAACCAAGATTGATATTTAAAAAAGCATTTAAAAAGAACTTTTATACAGAATTTTCAAAGTAATATTTTTTGTGTCATTAAAAAAAAAAACTTATAAAAGATGTAAATAGAATTGGTAATCAAAAAAATTTTTTAAATTGAAATAAGCATGTACATGCGTGCTTATTATGCATATGTTTATTTAATGATAGGATAATATTGCTATATATTAACAAATTGAACATTATTTGTATAGTCAAATGTATAATGGGTGTACTTATTTAAGTGTAAACATGCATATATGTATTATAATGAAATAGTTTTTAATTTATTTGTTAATAAGTAGAATATTTTATATTCTTAGACGTGCACATATGTGCATATATTGTATGTGATTATTCAATAGTTGTTATAATTTGTACATCTGAAAACTATAGACAATGCTACCTGTATAGTTTATTATTTTTTAATCTGTGAGTCAAAATCAGAATAATTAATTTGTATCATAGCATTTAACAAACTTTTAATTTCATGTTTATTGTTATTATTTCTAATTAATAAAATGATCTATCATTGTTTTAAATTATTCCAGTGAAGTTATTTAATACTAAAACAGATTTAAAGTATTATATATTTGTATTTTCTCTTGTCCGCAACCACAGTCTCTAGAATCCTTGCATCCCAAGCTAGTTATGAGCAATAAGATGTATGGGTATACGTTTATGTTTGAACATCCAGATAATTCTCTGGATGGCCCAAAAGTAAAGGTCACATTTAAAGTTCACTCACTTTATGGCAACTATTATTTTATTGATGACCTGTATGCTTAAAGTTCCATTTGGCAACAAGCATTGATGATGATCAGCATGTATCAGGATCCCAGGGTTATTTTTATGATACATACTTTAGTGCTTAAGTCTCTGTATCTAGATAATTGCTTCATATTTTGCCTTATGTTTGGCAGTGGCTAGATATTTAACCTAGATGTTATAATGTATCTCTTTTAAATCCAGTCATAAAGGATGTCTGTTGATTACTTTTGATTAATGCTGGTGATATTGTTATGTTTATAATGAGTTTATTATTTATTTCCAACTTAAATATGGTCTCTCTGCTCAAATTCATTATTGATTAAGTGAGCGTGATGATGAGTCCCATTTCCCATATCACCCCTTCATTTTTAAATTGATTATATATTTGTTTATTTTTAAAAGCAGAGTTATGTTTTAATGTATACAATTTATTTTGTAGATTAAATAACAAATTTTGAAATATAACTGTATCATTATATTCCATATTAAATATTAGATCACAAATCACCCAAGACTGAGATGTGCATGCATTAACACTTGCAGCACATGTAACCATATCAGCTGATAATTGTTTCATGAATATTTGTGAGTAAATTAACACCTTTATCCTATTAATTAAGCAAAGACAATTGATTCTCCAAAACTCATTGTAAAACAAGAATATTGTATAAAAAGCAAGGGATTATAATGATTTTCTATGGAAAAAATTTATCTTGTTTCTGTGGATATAAATTATCCCGTAAATTATGAATATTATATTAACAAACAATTTAACCTAGTATATACATATTTAAAAAACCTTATGTACAATATATACATGTGTAAACTGTACTATATGTGTATACTAAACAAGTATGCATTTAAAATATGTATGTAAGATAATGCAACTTAAATCTATAAAAAAAAAAGCATATAGTTTAAAATTGTTTTTTCTTGTAATCCATACTTTCAATTATCATCAGTTTTCTGAGTCATCAGTTGCTTATTCTAAGAGTCCACCATTGTTTTCTAAATACTTTGATGATCTTGATTTTTTTAAGGCAGTACATCAGTTGTTGATGGCAGAGGATTTCTAGGGGGAAAAATTAGAATGAACGGTTGATTTATTTCTTTGATTTTCTTTTTGTGCATTTTATAAGGTTTTATTCATTGACATTATGGTGTTCATGATCTCATGATACAAAATCTGTTCCTTGAGTTTATTTGATGCTCAATTTTCTACAAGCTTATCAATTGTATTTTCTTTATTGTCTTTTCTTCATCCAGGTGCATTAGTTAATTCTTCTATGTGTGATTCCAAAAGCTCTTCAATGTTGTCATTATCAACTTCTGTAAATACTGCTTTTTGGTTGTACCAAATATGGCTATTCATATAATTGGAGTATGTTCTTTTTCAATTTCGGTGCTAGTAGTAAGTTTCAGGCAGAATTTCTTTCATGTAAGGTTAAGAGTTATGTTAGTGATCTTGGTTTATACATTGTCTATAAAATTAACAGCTATTTTTATATTGAACTCCTTCCAGAGTTGTATATTTATCTTATTAGCATCCTTATCCAAAGTGTCAACAATAGTACAACTTGAAAGTTGTGATGATTTGTTGATCTATAGCTTGAAGAAGTGATTATTTTGGTGATATTAGTTGCTGCCATGATTTTGTGGCTGTAAATTTTTTGAAAAGAAAAATCTGTAAAAAAAAAAGAAAAAAGAAATCAATATCACTAGAAAAAAAAAGTGTGATTTCACTGAGAAAACTATAGCAAAATGAGCCAAGAAAGGGAAAGTTCACAGCTGACAATTTTTAATGTTCTTCCACAAAACTGCTCTCATTGCATTGGGAAAAAACCCTCACCGAAGTTTCATTTTCTTTAAATTCATAATTTTTTATTATTTGTGTGAAATTATTGATATTTAAAAAAGCAATGTTTAATAATATCTCAACTGCACTATTCTGACTGTAAAGACTTGTTTATTATCAGTTTAATAGTAGCCAAATTACAGTATTAACATTATCAAAAACTAATTGCACGGTTAACTTTGAAAAAAAAATCTCAAATATTAAAAAGAAAAAAATATAGATATTCAATGCATTGTAATCAATATTTAAGATATTTTTTATAGTAGGTACTATGCAGCTCTAAATAACCAGCACTTTATATGAAAATATGTTAGCTGTGGTAATTGTTATGGCATAAGATGCCACATTTTATTATGCATGATAGCCATTTTATTGGAATGGCAATTTTTCAAATAATACAGCACATGGCAATGACAGAGATATGGCTATTCAAATAAAAATTAAAAACATGAATCTTCTTCAATTTATATGTATTGCATTTTCACCATGCAAGATTTATTATTAGATGCACAATGCATGAAATCATTTTCCTCCCTTTTTTTATATACCAAAAAAATATTTACAATAATAGCAGCTTTGATTTGCCTGAAATTAGTATTTCTAAATGTTTTAATTTAAAATTGCTCAACTGAATATACAATTTAAAATTAATTATTAATAGTATATGACCAAAATTTATTTTAGTTTCATGTTGAATGAAATTTACATGTATTTTTTACAGTACTATAATTTTTCAATTTTGTAATAGCATCAATGGAAAACAAATTATGAAGATTACTATTTAAAATCAAACAAATAAATGTTTTTTTCTTAGATTTAGCAACTTTTGATCATATAAAGTTGACTATTAATTGCATAATTCATGAAATTATTCCTTTCTTCCTCCTTTTTTTTACCAAAAATATTTTAGATTTATGATGGTAGCAGTTTTGATTTAATTGAAAAGTTCTAATTCATAATTAGTTGATTGAATATTTTAGCTAATAGAATACACAATTTGACTAAAAATGAAATTTGTATTCCTTTTTTCAGTATTGTGTTTTTTTATATTTGAGATAATGTTGCCTTCGGCTTAAATATGACTAAAACAAATTATGATATTATGATTTAAAATTAAGCAAATATTGTATAATAAATGATATTTTAATCTTATGTTTGGTAGATCATATTAAATTGATTATTAATTGCATAATGCATAAAATATATTTTTCTTTCAAAATAACTTGCAATTATGGTGATTAAATTTTAAATTTATGATGATCATAATTTTTGCTGCAAGCACAATACCATTCATAAAAATTTCAATCCATAAAAGTAAGTAAATATACGATTTTTGAGTAAATGTACACCATTTAAAGTATAATATTAATATATTTGATTGTTGTACTTTATCAAAATAGGCTATGGATTACTTATTGTGCTGAATGAATCATATTTTTTTTTTTTGCTTTTGTAATCATTAATGATGAAAATCTTAACTTCAGATATATCATTAATGAATATATTGGTTGTCTTGCAAAGACACAAGATGGAAATTAAATAAAATCCCGTACATTAACCATATTTTAATTTTATAATCAAAATACTATATACTGTAATATTATATACTGTATTGTATATAATGAATATATTCTGTACTGTACATTTTTAGCATGAATGTCATCATTCAGATGAAATAAGTGACTATACGATCTCATCAGCTTTACAAAATGGCCATCAACTTTAAAATAGTGATTTAAAAAAAAAATTTCATTTTTTATACGATTGTTATAACAAATCATTATAATAAATAATTGATTGTAAATCAAATAGTGGGCACTAATTGATGATAATTACTGTGGTAAATCCTTACATAAAGGTACGGTGCTAAGCAGAGTATAGGTGTATATTGTAAAAAATTTCCAAAGTGACAGAATAACAACAGATATATAAAATTGTGCTTTGTGAATAAATGTGATATTTGAATTGTTTATTTTGAAAAATAATTGCGAAATTTCTCTAAATAAAAATAAGATAAAGGAACTATATTTTATTTGAGAAATTAAAAATTAAATTAAATTTGATTAACAAAACATAAATATTTGCTTTATGAAAATTATAGTAAATGTTTTTAGAGATAAGTTTTTCAGACTCATTATTAATTTTAACAAATTTAATTTATATATACATTTATCAATAAAATTTAATTATTTCAATTTGTATCTATCAATATTTATAAAATATTCATTAAATTAATTATTTAAGTTCTTCAGATTGAGTTAAATAAAAGTGAAAGATGAAAACAAACAATATAGCAATCATTGTGAAGAAGATTACTTCTTCAAAAGTCAGAATTCTAAACTGATGCTATTAATTTGCAGAGATATAATAGCCATTTTCAAGAAATGCAATGTGAAAAGGGATCATCAAACACTGCATGCTGAATAAGTAAATTTTAGTAAAGAAGTAAAAACATTTTAACTAACTATGCTTTAATTATCAGCAAACAGTGTTCAAAACAACATTACAACAACCATTCAATATTATAAAAGAAATACTTTTAGTTGCCTTTTTGTTTGCAAAAAAGTGAGATCATTTTCAACTCCTCATCTAGTTAAACAATGTTTGGAAGCAGTCGTAAAAGTTGTTTTTCCAGAAAAGGGAAAGATCTTTCCAAATACAATTTTATCATGCCAAACAATATGTCATTGTACTAATGACCTTACAGCTGAAATTCAACTATATTTAAAAGATCAAATACAGAATTCCAAAGCTTATGTTTTGGCATCCAATGAGAGCACAGATATATCTAACACAACTCACCTTCTGGTATTTGTTCATGATTGTTTTCAAAAAAATGAAAAAAATATTAATTTTTTTAAATTTGAAAAACACCACTAGAAGAGATATTTTCCAGTCAATTAAAAATTGTCTTACTGAAAATAATTTGAATTTTAAAGCACTTTCAGGCATAACAACAAATGGAGCATCAGCTATGATCAGTAAAAATAAGGAAGCCATAATCTTGCTCATGGATAAGCTTGAATTGAATGCCATTAAAAGCAGTGACATATTTATTATTCACTGTTTGATACATCAGCAAAATTTATGTGCCAAATACTATTCATATGAATGTTGTTATAAAAACAGTCAACTATAAAGATTACATTTGACATCAGTAATTTAAGGAATTCTTTAACAAATTAGATTCTGAATATGGTAATATATTTTATCAATGTTAGACAGCTAAGTTGGGAACATGTCAGAAACAATTTTTTGACTTACGGAAAACTGTTGATATATTCTTAACCAAGAAAGAAGAAATGCTGATTGTTTGTCATATCTATGTTTTTTAGTAGACCTAACTGAAAAACTTAATTACCTCAATAAAGTAATGCAAATGAGAAATAATCTAATAATCAATGCTTGGATTTCACAAAAAAAATATTGATGCCAGCTTAGAATGCACTCTCCACCATGTTGGTTTCTAAAGGGAGCTCTCTTTATCACTTGATTGTGTCAGTGATGGTTTTAGGGCTCCCCTTAGAAACCAAAATGGTGGAGAGTGCATTTTAAACCAGTTATATTATTATTTGAAGATCAGCTTAAAAATATTAAGGTTATACTTCTCTCTATTAAATAACTTTAGTAAAGGTAAGGTTTTATCAAAATATGGCAATGAAATAAAAAGATTATCTGCATTTGATAGTTATTTATCAGATTTAAAAAAAATATTTGTAATATTTTTTTTCATTTGATGTTAACATGCACACAGTTCCTAAAAACCTGCAAAAGAATTAATAAACTTACAGTGTAATGCTGACTTAAAACAAATTTTTGGAACAATATTAAAAATAAATTTTTGCAATATTTATATCACATTTAAAAAATATCCCAATTTATGAAATTTTAAACAAAGAATTACGTTTTTGAACCTAATAGTACTTGTGAAGGATTTTTTCCAAAAATGAAATTTTAACATGATAAAAATTATACTTCATTAATGGATGAAAAACTACAAATCAGTTAAGATGAGCAACAATAAACATGGAATTTAAAAAAATTAAGTGAAAAAAATAAAATAAAACAAATATCACATTAATTTACTTTTGTTTGTTTTTTGTACTTGTTTATATACATTAAGAATAAAAAAATATTAGTTCTATGTGGAAATTATTTGTATTTTTAAAAAGCATGTAGGGATGTAGGCTTTGACATAACCAGACTTTTCTCTTGGATTGCTTCCCTTAAAATTTTCTAGATATATAAAAAAAATCTTACATTTTTATGTGCATTATATTACAAAAATTCATATTCACACTAGGCTTTTAGGGTTGAATTCCAAACTCTTCTTGGTTATGTCTAAAGATAACTCTCAACCAAAATGGCTCATGAAGACATTTGAATTGGCCAGATCTGGATATGTACAATATTACTGATGGACAGAATTATAAATTTAAAAAAATAGATAATTAAAATTAAATCAGTTACAGTTATAATTTCAAAGAGATTTGTTAACAGCAATATCAATTATAATTAAATAAAATTAATTTTAATTCCGTATAAAACATTTTGAATATCAAGAATTGAATTTATTCAATATTTTTTTTTTTATTAAAAGATTAAAAAAATCATATTTTGGAAATAACAATAGGGTTCTTTAGTATTAGACCTGCTGTGAAATATCACAGCTGTACTAGGTTAGGATTAGGTTATGGTTAAGGTCAAGTTTCATCACAGCAGATCTAATACTGAAGTACCAAAAATAGAAAAATATCCTAACTTTAATTAGAAAAATTAATAATTAATTTAGCTTCTTTATAATTAATGTGTACTATAGAGAATTAAATCTGTAACTATAAAAAAGATTTGGTACATCTAAATGGCTACTTTTCTCTTCACCTCTTACCTTGAACATTACAACTTCATTAATCTTATAAATTGGCTAACTTAAAACAAGGTCATCTGTGACAAAAAATTAACAAAAAATAGAAGACGTTTCCTAAAATGATAAAATAGACCTAGAACAAACATTAAATGATATGACTGTCTACATTATTACTTAATTAAGGATTAATGTTTATAGTATTCACAACTATAAGTAGAGATTTTATTTTGCATATATATTTATTTATCTATATGTCTGTTTATATGTCTGTTCATCCATCTATCTATGTAATTAAGGAGAAAAAACCCCTATCTCTTAAGCTATGCATAAATAATATTTTGTATGTTCAGCAAGGATCAAAAATAAAATGTTTACTATTATTTAAACTTTTGATGTTTGTAAGCACATCCTTGCCAACATTGATAAAGATTCAGAATAATCAGTATAACAGCCAAATAAAAATATAATAATAATTATTAAACTGATAATCAATTATACAAGAATGTAAATAGACCTTGATATTTAATAACCTTGTTCTAATAATCAAAGAAAAGTTAATAATTACAAACATAAAATTAACATAGCCTAATGTATATGCAATTAAGGGGAACAAACTAATTTCTCTTTGGCTAGGAGTAAAGAATAGAATCTCTACTACATTGCTAAATCTCACAAGACAAATAGATATGGTACTAAGAATTGAATAGTTAAAATCTCAGGAAGTCAGAAGAATTCAAGTACTAGAAATAATAGTTTGAGATTTGTTCCAGAAACTTTTAGTTTTCAAATGTGTCACAAACCACGATAGTAATCTATATATGATGGCTTGTGGTATTGTGATTAGATTTTAGTTTTTTATGGCATGATCTAACATAAAACCTGAAATAGAACTAGAAATTTACCAGTAGCCTCAGACAGCTATAGTCAATTCAGTGATCTCCTTATATTGCCCTTTAAACTGATACTTAGCTAGTTTTAACTGGATAATAAAATGAAACTGAAATGATAAAACCTAAGCTTATGATAATAAGTTTGATAAGTAATATTTATTATTTTAGTATAATAATATTTTTGTTTACAATATATATATTTTGGGGTTGTTCTTCACTTTTAATAATAGTATTGACATTTGCTTAGAACATATCTTTTTTAGGACTACATTTTTAAAACCATTTTTAAATTGTATTATTTATAAAAAAAAAATATTATAAATCACAGAACAGTTAATTCTACTGCCTATACTTGCATATTTGCATCTAAAAACAAAAATAAATAAATATTCAGCAGTTTGAGTTCTCAGTAACTGTGTTTGTAAAACAAATATTAAATAAATAAAGGAATGGTAGATAAAGCAGCTTTTAAGTAGTTCACTGGAAAGCAAAGGTTTTTCTTGATTACCCTGAAGGAAAAGAAAAGACAGTATTAATCAAATTTTTTAATTGCAGGGTGATAAAAGTTTGAATACTTATTTTTATCTTTCTATACACCCTATGAATACTTATTTTATTGTATTTTTGGTTAGATGATTGCAAAAAGTAATTTGCTGTTAATTGAACAGAGATCTGTTAATTCCTCTTGAGCAAAGCAAATTCCTAATATCCATCCAAATGATCTTATTATTATCATGTGATTATTCATGTAATAATGCAATATGGAACAATATGCATCAGCCAATATGATGAAGTTTCCGGTCTTTTTACTCTGAGTTTAAAACCAAGAAATACCATGGTCTTACTTTTCAGTCACCTAAAATATCTATTGAGTATTCTTGAAGGCATGTATGTGCATTTAACTTTTTTAGACATTTATAATCATGATGATCTAAATTAAAGGTCATTATTCCAGAAGTCATCAGCCAAAGTAGTAGTTGGCAATTGAGAATGGTAATTTTTTGATTCTGGGACCAAAATGCAATTTAATAATAACTTTCATTTGTTTATCTACAACTACAGATTGTTTTTGAATGAAAAAAGATTACAAGAATTGGAAAAAGATTTGTCTAATATTAAATTGTTAGTCTTTGTGGAATTAGAAAAAAAGATGAAGAGACATTTGATTTGAAAAGTGGACACCTACAAAGGCACAGATATTGAAAGCACAAGTGGAATGGAAGTCATTACAAATAAAAAGTGGAATATCAGACAAAATAGCAAGTTTAGATTTAATGTAATAAAAGATATTAAATGCAAATAATTTAAGTAATGCCATAAGAGTTACTCCAGTGAATTTAAATTAAAAATTTACTAATCATTTAAAAATATTAACAGATTTTGAAAATGATTCAAAACTTAACTGAGATCAACAAAAAGATAACTGTCACTTCCATATGTCATAGCGTTGGCCGAGAGGCGAACCGCAACAACTGTCTATGACCAACTGCTTGCCTGCAAGGCCTGACCTCTCTCCTAACAATGCTTGACACTTTAATAAGCATTTAATAATTGATACAAAAAGGAATATAATGTGTGAATAAAAAAAAAGAGTTATGAAAATTTTTTTAAATGATCCATTAAAAAGAAATATATATCTGGATTTCTGTAAAATGCTGCAAAAAAAGTGTTGTTAATAATATAAAACAATAAAACTGTTAATTAGCAAAAAAAAAAGTTATAAAAAGGAATAAAAGTTTCAAAAATGTAAAAAACAACAATGTTCTATTGGAAGAAAAGTTGTTTCAGCAATAAGATGAAAACATGGAATTATTAAAAGATATGACTAATGAAATGTGTCAAAGAGTTCTATAAAATTTTACATAAAAATAACAAAAAAAAAACAAAGTATCTCCTATAATTAGTCCATCTTCTGAAATACAAAGCATTTTAGATAAAAATTAAATCTAAAAAAAGGAAAAAGCTTGAGGGAATTTTTATTGTTTATATCTTAAAAGAAATAGCTGGAGAAACAGACAAATTGTTGGCAAAATTATATATCAATGTTTGCATGATAAAAATGTAATAGATGATTGGAAAAATGCAGTAGTTATTTTGATACTTAAGAAAGATAATGAAGAAAACATTAGAAATTACAGACAATTTTTTTTATTAGTTTTATATAAAATCTTTAACAAGACAATTACAACTCATCTACAGTGAACTTTGGATTTAAGCCAACCCAAGAATAAGCTGGATTTAAAAATAGTTTTAGCACAGTGAATCACATCAAAGCATTTTATTCTATAAACATTTTCACAGTGATTAAAATTTGGAACCATTAAAAAATGCACCCAGAATACTGTCATTTTTAAACAATCATTATCAAAATGCAATTACATAGTGATACTAAAAAAAAAAAACACTTATAAAGGTATGTTACAGAATGATTCCACATCTCTAGAAATCTTTACAACAAGTATTCTGTGGATTAAAATGGTAAGCTAAGGGAATAAGATACGTGGAGATGATTTAACTCATCTAGATTTTGCTGAGGATGTGACTATTTTAACAGATAATACCTCAAACTTTCAGAAATGTTGCAAAAATTATTAGATGAGAGTAAGACTAAAGATAGATATTTAAAAAATCTAATGTTCAATGGATTTTTTCAGAAGAAAATAGATTGACAATCATGAATTAAAAGATATCAAGTAATACAAATATCTTGGTCAGATAATTAATACAAAAACACAATGGATGAAATTAATCATAGAATTAAACTTGGATAGACTGTTTTTGGTAGAAATAACTTAATATTAAAGAAAATAAAAATTGATAATCAATCATGAATTAGAGGAAGTCAGTAATTAGAAATATCTTGGTCAAATTAATAATACAGACAGAAACAAAACAATTGAAATTGGTCATAGAATTAAACTTGAATGGAATGCTTTTGGTAGAAATAGCTTAATATTAAAAATAAATATGTCTGTATGTTTGAAAACCGACAATTTTTAATAAATGTGTTTTAATAATTTTTATTTATGGATATGAGACTTGAATGCTTAACAGAAAAGCAAAACAGAGACTTCAGACCACTCAATAAAATATGGAGATATGTATGCTTGGAGTAAGAGAAAGCGATCAAAAATGAAATACTTGGGTGAAACACTAACACAGATAGCACTGACAACATTAAAAAAAATTAAGATGCTGAAATAAAGCTGGACTTCAAACTGGATCCCAAGAGATTGTAAAAGACCGATAAAGAGACTATGCATTAGATGGATGGAAGAAATAAAAAGTTTAATTAATGTGATGTGGAGAAGAGAGACTTGGAGAGAGCTTCACCTTACAATGGATTGATATCCAAATATTATTTTAATGATAAACATAGGATTGTTATTAAATTGGCTACAACTGTCTAAACTTTACTGGGAAAATGTATCAGTTTTGTTCCAGAAATTAGTCACTATCATTTTATCAAGCACAAGCCTCTTGACACAGTTTATGACTATGGTACAGTAACAAACTCAAAAGCTAAATGTTTCAGTCACATATATTCTTGAGGTAACTAACCACTCAATTATTTTTATTTATTGTAAAGTCTTTTATATGTAATTAGAGAGATTTGAACTCCAGAGTTTTCAGTCTATTCATCCTCCACACGCATGCAAAAAATATATGTAATCCCTAATATACATATTTTATGCAGAACCAGCACTCATCAGTTGGACCTGATCATAATCTCCCACACATTGTATATCAATCAGTGCTTGGTTATAAGTAAATTACATACTGCATTAAAATTATATAAAATCTTTTATGTAGATTATTAAAATAGCAATGTTGTTGTTTTATATGTATTTAAAAAGCATGAGTTGTGTTTTGTTTCAAGTAACCTTTAGTTTTTCTATTTATCACTTTACCATTCCATCACAGATTGGGAAGTTGTGTAAATTAAAGACAAAAATTAATATACTAATTTTTTTTATAACATTAGAGAGATTGAATTCTCTTAAGCTAAGGTCTGGAAGTTTAGAGATAAGTTATACACATTATCAATGGGGAAATAATGTTTATCTTTTGATAAATGTGGATATCAGCCAGGCCATTATTATGTAGAGACTCTTTAAACAGTAGACTGGTTGTAGAGTCTCGAAAGTTAAATCTGGGAAAAAGTTTTTAATGATCTTATGAATTTTCTTCCCTAGAGAGTCTGCAACTTAGCAGCACCTGGACATGTAAGTATATGTCTAGATATGGGAATGATAGAAAATAACAGATGAGATCATGAGATATATATAATGGGGAATTTCATATGACAAAAAATGATTTGATGGGATTCATTTAGAATGTCTTAATATTAGCAAAAAGTTCAGATTAAATAGTGAATAAAATAAAAAGAGAATTGATAATAAATAAATAAAAAATTAGAAAATCAAGAGAAAAGATAAAATTAAGTCATAATTGTTGTGTATATAATGAATGGATGGACAGAAATGTGGTTGCATAAATAACACATCTTTGTAAATGACTTCAGATAAAAATATGTTATATATGTGGTAGTGTATACATAAGTGAAATGATAAGTAACCATATTTGATAATGAATGAGATAGAGTCAATTTTAACTGCAGTAAATTTAATATATATTTAAAATTTTCATTTTAAACTTCCATTTAAAATCATTTCATTAATACAAAACTAACACCTCATATCAAAATTATTGCAATTTTACTGATATTCATAACATAGTTGTCATCAAGATATTAATTTGCAAAATCAACCTGTTGGAAAATAGACGTTATATTTAGAACTTCCTTCTAAAAAGAATACGCAAGTGAAGAAAACTGCTAAAATATCACCATGAAATCTGTTATTATATTGTTAAGTACTACTAATGCAAATGAAGAAAATGTTAATTTTAACCAATTCTAAAATGTTATTCTAAAGAGCCTTTCTTATCCAAATAAAATAAGAAAACCAAAACATTCCAAATAATAATGACAAAATTGAACATAGTATTAAGCGTTCTTCTCCTTTTAATGAAGCTGATAAAAAAATTATCATGGATTTGCTTTCATTCTAATGTTAAATCTGATATTACAAATATAAAAAAACTATCAAACTGTTGCAATCTTAATGGGTAATATTGAAATCTGCATCTCAAGAAATAAATCTAAGGCTAGCATAGTAAAACTGCAAATTTCTTTTAATATTTCTTCTGCTTTAACATATCAAGTTAGAAAAGAAATCGTCTTGAATGCATTTGTCAAATAAAATTTATACCAGAGAGAAGCTTTTTTATACATAGAATGTTCAAATATCTGTATTGTTATGATTCATTCCATTTACGTGCTAACTAATGAGTTGTTTTTTTTTTTAAAAAAAGACTGCCTTACACAGACTGCTTAATGACTATAGTTAGAATCAACCTAAATGATGCTTTTAATTTCATTTTATTAATCCCAGCTAAAAAAAATATTGGCAATAGTTTACAAGGGAATGTTTTATGAGGGAGTGTAAAATCATAATGAAATAGAAACAAAATATTAACTTAAATGGTAAAAAATATAAAGCAGATAATGAAAGATTCCAATGTAAATATTCTTCTATAATTTATTTACATTTTTCAAAGCATTAAAAGAAATTGGAATAATTCTGGAATTGAAATAATAATGTATACTGTATAATGCAAAATCAAGTGGAAGAATAAGTGATATTTCTCATATAATCTTAGTAGATATATTTCCATATACATCTCATGTCAGAAATAGGCAACCATGATGCTATAAGTGTTATAGGCCAGAACATGGTCCCAGTTTTTTAATGTTAATCAATCTAACATTAAAATAAAATTGAAAACCTAATTTCTAAATCTAAAGAATCTATTAACACGGAAGGCATACTTGTCAAAGATGACATTCTTTATTTGCTTCTAAAAGTGGTGTAAGTTAATAGATAATTTTTCCAACAGTCCAGAATCTTTTAAGTTCTCTTAGCATCTAATATTTATCATGATAATAGAAATAGTACCTAACAAATAAAAAAAAATGAATATCTCAAAGACTAATTTAACTTAAGATGAAAGAACTTTTATTTCAATCATATTCAAAAAAAATATTTCAATGTTCCAAAGCCTTAAATTTCATATAAATATTTTTGAAGATGAATATAATTATTTATAATTAATGGAAAAAATAAATAAATTGGAGATCAAAGCATGCCATAAAAGGCACCATAAAAAGAACCTCTTGGATGGAATGAAGGTCATGGAAAAATTTCATCCCTAGATTTACAAACAAAATTTTAGATATACAGCCTAAGGATAGTTATAAATCAATGGAGATTTTCTTTTTTTAAAACTTCATAAAGTTGCCAATTACTTCAAAAAAATAATTGTAAATAAGTGCATTAACTAAAAAATTTTATTAAAAAAAAATTCTTATTCTATCTTTAGTTTGAATGACAATAAATTATACATGCAATTAATCCAAAAATATTAAAATGTTTCTCTGAATATTAGAAATGCATTTATCATTTAAATACAAGAAAATACCACAATTTTAATAAATTGTGCATATCATTTGTAGACCTACTATCAACTTTTATTATCTTCATCTAACTTATTTAACTTGTATTTACTTTACAGTATATTTGTATGTAATTATCATATTTTCAGGTGACAGAAGCAAGAATGCATCATTTTTATATTGGACTATTTCCATCATATAATATGAGTATTGAATGTCTAGAAAAAATTAACTTTATTTAAGTATTCCCAATACATTCAAGAGTTAATAATAGCTCATCAAACAGGTTAGTCACAATGTTTCGAGAAATATTATTCTCCCCTCTTCTCCAGGCATTGCTGGTCTAACCAGTGACAGTATTGCATAGGATTCAAACCTGAACCCTTAGATTCATGAGTATTGAATTTTAAGTTAATGCTCTAACCAATTCAATACTAAAGAATCTGAGGGTCCAGGTTCGAATCCCATGCTAGTACTATCACTATCATCACAAATTTAGGAAAACACCAAGAATACATCATGATTCTGATAGAATATCTTTAGTACTTCTAAGCCATTAGACCAAAAATTTACTTAATATTGAGTGATTTTAATATTATTTTTTAAAAAAAATTTCTAGATTATCATCCAAGTTTTTAATACAAAAGAAGCTTTAATCATCAACTTCTTATTTTTTTCATGTAGATGCATGCTCATTTGCTTATAGATTATTCATATTATTAATAGATTGTATTTTATTTTCTTATCTAATCTAGTCACTAATCCTAATAATAATGGCTATTTTTTGAAGCAAAGAAAAAAAAATCCCCATAGATTTATCATTATTCATAGGTAAATAATAATTAAATAATTCAGATTATATGTAATTTGAACAGGAAATAACTAAAACTTCCAATGAGTTATATAATATTTGCAAGTTTTTTTTGTCAATGTATCTTTCACCTTTTATTATATATATATATAATCATTGTGCAATGATTGCACTCCTTTCCATAAGGTGTTAAAATGGATACTGTCCCCACCTTGCTTGAGAGTGTGAAAGTTATCAAAACGGTTAACAAAGGCAAGGAAATTATGTATTGATACCTCTATAGCATTGCAGATACATCATTCATTAAATAAGACTTAAAGTATATATTTGGGCTAGAGATAATGTCAACTTAATAAATGATTAGTAACATTTATTAATATATGTCCATAAAGTGATTTGTATCAAAGTTGTACAGAAGAAAATTTGAAACTTGTCAATTAAACTATAGTAATTTACTATCTATCTATATATATATACTGAGAAAATGATGAAGATATGTGTGAGATTGTAATCTGGGCCAACTGATGAGTACTGGTGCAATATGAAATGCATATCTTGGGAATCACTTATCTTTTTTACATGTCTTTAATCATATATTTAAATACATATTATATAAAATTAAATTTAAAGTGTTTTCCTGAAGATTTGTGATAATGATATATTAGATGTAATTAATAATATGTTGGATTATTTCCATCATCTATCATTAAATGTTAAATGTATAGAAAATTATAAATTTTATTTAAACTTTTCAAATACAAACAACTTGTTATAATAATACACAAATAGACAACACAGGTTAGTAATTACACAATGTTTTGAGTGGTATTATTCTTTACTCTTCTTCAGGTGTCACTGGCATGACCAGTGACAATAGTAACATAGGAGTCAAACCTTTCGATTCTTGAATATCAAATTTTAAAGCAATGCTCTAAAAAATTAAGTTATTCTGTCAAAGGCAACAGTTAGTAGATAAAAAAAATTGAAGGAATCAGTAGGATTTGAATCAACACTCGTAGATAAGTATATGAAATTTTTACTAACTGTTGACAGAATAGTTTAATTGATTAAAGTGTTGCCTTAAAATTCAATATTCAAGAGTCTAAAAATATAAGTTTGACTCATATGCTAATAATGTTACTGGTGAGACTAGCAACACCTGAAAAAGAGTCGAGAATAATATTTATTATTCAAAACATTGTGTAATTACTAATCTGTGTTGTCTATTTGTGTGTTATTATTAACAAATTTGTATTTGAAAAGTTTAAAGTTTAAAATTTTCTATACATTCAACATTTAATGATATATGATAGAAATAGTGCAATATATTATCACATTTAAGTTTAAAGTATCTCTAAAAATAATGCTGTAATATATGCTATATGGATTAATTGAAAAAAGGTATATGTTTCTAATGCATCTATAGTGTGAATGGTTGCTCTGACTTCTGGGCTAGTGGATGGTTGTAATAAGATTGAACTAAAAATGGATGCACTGATTAAAAAAAAAACAATTTGCAAATGTTATATAACTCGTTGCAAGTTTCAGTTACTTCCTGTTCAAGTTACAAACTATTCATAGGTGTATCAAAAATTTTCGTTATGAATTTGTTATGACATTTTCTCATGACCTTCACTTTATCCAAGATTGATTTTTTCATATTGCACACAATAAACATTATATATATAATAACTGAAACACAGGCTTATTCTATACCTGTGTCTATATATTGTAATATATAGGGTATATGAGCACAGACTTTCAGATGACCCATCACTCTCCACTCAATCTAATAACAAATGATACACTCAAGCACATATATGCTGAAAAGATAAATAATCACCAATATACGTACTTCATGCTAAACCAGCAATCATCAGTTGGTCCAGATTATCATCTCCCACACATATAAACTATAAGTGCTCAGATATATATTAAGATAGACAATCCTCATACTTTAATGGACAGGCTTCAATTTTCTACACTCTCTAACTCTTCAACCGTCCATCCAATTGAAAATCTGATGATGGAATGCTCGTGGGGTTCAGATTGACCTTAGGTCAACATGGGTGTGACAAGAATCTCGGCCTCAGGGTGGCCTTCGAGCATTCCATCATCAGATTTTCAATTGGATGGACGGTTGGAGAGTGTAGAAAATTGGAGCATGTCCATTAAAGTATGAGGATTGTCTATCTTAATATATATCTGAGCACTTATAGTTTATATGTGTGGGAGATGATAATCTGGACCAACTGATGACTGCTGGTTTAGCATGAAATACGTATATTGGTGATTATTTATCTTTTCAGCATATATGTGCTTGAGTGTATCAGTGTTATTAGATTGAGTGGAGAGTGATGGGTCATCTGAAAGTCTGTGCTCATATACCCTATATATTACAATATATATATAGTAAATCCTTTAAATGTATTCCGTGCATTCACGTTAAAGAAATGTTAAAGGAGATAATGTATTGACTAGATCATCTAATTATTAATAGTAAAAATAAATCCAGTATTTTTTTATTGAGTAGACAATATAATCAACTGGTTAATACCATAAAGCAATTATTATTTTTAAAATCTTAGCATTTGTAATCTTAATTAATTCAAAATGTAATTATTATATAGCGACAGTTGACTAATTATTTTAAAAACTTATACATGTAGTACTTTTTTTTCCTTCATAATAATATGTGGGAGAAACGTTATCAGTAAAAAATGCAAATTTTTAGAAATCATGTGCGGGTGGAAAAGGATGTAAAATATGCGGATTTTTTTTTTTTTACCATTTGTTAAGTTAACAATCTCTTATTTCTTTCATTTTAGTAATTCAAAAGGAGATATTATCAGCTAAGTAATAATAAAAGAAAACAATGGTACCGCACAAATGAAAGTTTATCATGATTGTTGAAATACAACCTGTCAAAAATGTAATAGCTCAACTTTTTTAAAGATATACCAACTCATGTAATCGAATATGTTTGCTTTAAAAAACATTTTTATTATAAACACAAGAATACTTAATAAAAATTCAAAGAGGTAGTCCAATCTGTAGTTTAAATAATGAACTAAGTTATGCAGTAATAAACATATTAGTTTATATTAAAAAATATTATCATATACAATAGACTATAAAACTGACGATTAACATATAAACTTTAAAAGTAATGTTATTTTTAAAATTGCTCCTAAAATTTTAAAATAACGTTCAGAGTCTAATTCGTTGATATATACATATGAAGTGTGTGTGTGTGTGTGTGTATGCATATATTCGTTTTATAAAATTACAAATTTTAAATTAAGCTGTTGCAGTGTGAGAAGTATCCTAATATTCCTCTATGACTCAATACGATGATTTATGAACAGCATAGACCCAGGGTTCTTAAAGCAATTTTTTTAAAAACCATTATTTGATATTTATTAAGCAATCATAGACCTCTAACTACAGAATTAAGCACATAATTATATTCACAAGAGCAGTTTTATATTCTAATACATCTCTAAAAATATGAATAATCAGTGATTACCAGATGGTACTATATATAAAATAATCCCAATTTCCAGATGGACCTATTTCTGGTTTTTGCCTTTACTAATGAGGCTTAGAATCCAAAGCCAATATAAAAAATGAAAATATTAAAATATATAGTTACTGACCTAAAATCAGATCTATGTAACTGTTCCAGCAAGCTGCTTTGATTCAAAATCTTAAAATATTCAGAATTTCAGACTCTTGGTTTAAATAGAGTTAAATATCATTGCTGATTTATATACATGTAAAAGCCAAAAACTAGTCTGGGAATGAGAATTTAAATGTTTTATTAATCTAGTAAATATTGATTCCTCAAGTTTACTTCAGATGGCATTAGAGTAAAGAAGAATAGTTTTTAACTTATATTCTGTAATCTAGGGAATTAAGAAGTTTGCTTATTATAAAAAAACAACAACATATGGCTTTATTGCTTGGAAGTTCATAAGAAGTTCAAGTGCCAGATATGCAGCTCTAGAATCAATCCTGGGACTTCCTGATCCCAAGATGGATGCTCTACCAACTGCATCAAACTGTGCAGGGCTGCTTATTGTTATATATATAAACACACACACAGAGAGATAGTTACAGCAGAAGAAACCTATAAATTTAGAATATTTTTAATTTTTATTAAATGTTCAATTCTTTATATTTATTTGGATTTTATTTTAGGTTATTAAAACTTTTCCGTGCCAACTTTCAAAAGGTGAAAGCTACAGGTCAAATTATTGCTTTTTATTTTTATAAAAAATAAACTTATTACATATATAAAAAAATATGGCTAATAACATTGGCTAAAAATAACAATGAAGATCAATATAAAGTGTATATATTTCCTGCTAAATACAAATAATTAACTAAGAGACATGCATAGTGGCATTGTTAATACTTCTGGTTCTCTTTACAAATTTTTAAAAAAGGTTATTTAATATTTATAATATATATTTGAATATATATTTTTAATGTGTATAAAACAAAAGGACCATATGTATTATTTCATGATAGCTGTGCCCCAGACATAGGCAATCATACAGGTGCAACATTTTCTACTAACAGCTGCCTATCTATTAATGATTCGTTATAATGGTGTTGTCCCTAAATTATGCATGCAGGCACCTGTGAATCTGAGAATTGCACAAGCATTATTTTCTTTTCAAAGAGTCATTACCCTGTCAAACGTTGGTGGCTAAGTGGTGGACAGCTGCCTTACAAGCAGTTATCCCGGATTCACTTCCCAGCCGATGCTTTGACACATGAAAAAAAAAAGAGTCATTCCCTTTCCAATATTATATGCATCTTTAGTAATTTCTCAAATTTTATAGAGATATTATTATTTGCTGCATACACAATACCAAGTTTACATCTATATAATAAAGCAGGAGCAATCAACAATGGACAGTAATGCATCCATTTTTTTTACCCATAAGTGCACATATACCATTCAACTTTGCAGGATATTATAAATAAATAATATTTAGCATTTTTTCACAATAAAATAATATACTATAGAAAAAATTTAAAGTTTAATTATTACTTAATTTAATGAGACTTATTATTATAATTTGATTTACAACTGTCAAATATTCTGTACTCACAACTTTGACACCATTCATACTCTGTCTTGCTTTCATCAAACATTTAATGTTTGGATTTAAGATTGTAAATAAAAACAGCAGAACATTTTCAAATTTGAATTAGTTGGATGTGAACTTGCTTTTTTTTAAATTTTTTATCAATTTCGTGATGAAAATAATTTTCATAAAGAACAAAACTAGAATAAATCTTAAGGAGAAACAATTACAAAATAAAAGTTAAGATCAATCTTATCAAAGATTAGATACATATACTACCAAGTTATTTATATAAAGAATGCAGGGGGGGGGGGGATTTTTTTATTTGATATTTTTTCCTGAGTACTGGAATGTCTGTTATATAAAACTTATGTGTAAATAAATATTGTTTAATTTTGTTAATATGTACAGAATTTTTCACTTATGAAACATTAAGAAAAAAAAAAACTGTTCTAGAAAATCTACAAAAAGATTGTCCCATTATTAAAATTGAATTGAATAAAATTTGTATAAATTTACATAAAAATTAGCATAGTCAAGTGAAGTGTGGTAAAGAAAAAGAAATATTTGTTATCAGTTAAAATGGTTACCAAAGAAAGAGTAATTAACCACAGTTAAACAAACCACAAGTGAGAAGCAATAGTGGAATTGATGATTACTTAAACATATAACTAGTGTGTGCTAAGAAAGCACTTACACTGCAAACTTTAAAAAGTTTATTTGTATCCGATAATAATATTTTGTTCATTAAAGACATTTTAATTGCTGAATATTAGTTATTATTAAAAATCTATAGATACTGGCTAATATACATGTGTATATGTGTAAGAGACTTTTAAATTTGAATACAAAACTGGTTGATTCTTTGTGTGAATAATATATTTTCACTCAAGGATAAATTATAGCTTATTTAATTTCATTGATTATTACATTCTTAATGTTTTTTATCTTATTGTTATCATTGTTGAATAAATATTGTTATATATAAATTTCTGTGTATATTGTTCTTATTATTATCACTGTTTGATGCCTTAGAGGTTTTCAGGATGTAGCGGAACATTTTTCAAATGTGAATTCATCAGATGTGAGTTTGTACTAGTTTTTATTAATTTCATAATGAAAATAATTTTCAGAAAGAACAAAACGGCAAGAAATATAAAGGAGAAACAATTACAAAATGAAAGTTAAAATCACTCTGGATTAATCTTGTCAAAGATTAGATGAGTATCAAGTGTATATTTATATAAGAAATGCAGAACAATTTTTTTTACTTTGAGTCATTGAATTTGGAATTTTTGTTTTCTTCTGAATACTAATAAAAATTATTTTTTAATTATAGGTATTATTTTACAAAAATCTAAGCTTACTTTTACCAATATATAATCAGATCTTCAGTGCACCAAATTTAGTCCTATAATCTATAATATTTGGTGGCAAGTCCTGCAGTAAAGTATGGCATAGATTTAAAAAATAAAAAACTTTGTATTGCATCTTTGTGTCACAATAAAGTAAAGTATAAAAGCTATTATTTTTATAGCATTTACAGTGCATAATCCTGCATTTAACATATGAACATATCTATAATTTAATTTACTTTTTAAAATGTGCATTTTTAGACATCAATAAAAATAATTAATAAAAAGTAGAATATTGCAATTATGAAAAAGTCAATATGATAATAAATTTATAAAGAAAATAAGAGAAGAATTAGATGACTGATGGAATATACAAGATAAAGAAATGAATAAATGAGAAAATATTCATGGTGTTGATCATACAAGTAGGTGTAGATGAGTGCACATTCAGAATTTTTGCATTTAAATTAACAAATAATTGAATTTGTGGATAGTGAGTCTCTAGATACAAGAAAATTACTCACGTATACAGTATCTACAAGGATCTCATGGTATAATGATGGAACATCTACTTACAATTTTCATAATCTGAGTTTGAATTCAAACCAAGTAAACTTAAATATTTTGCAAACAGATTTTAGATTTTTTATTTCAAGAAAACACCTCACAGCCAACTACCCAATGCTGGATTTGTAAATAGATATTTAAATATTCTTAGCTAAAGGGTAAAGCAAAGATGGAAAATTATTCAAATTCTCATTATGAAACAATTGCCAAGTTTAATGAATACTGCTTAGTTTTTTTATTGCTTTTCTATGAGAGGCTTTTTGAAACATCTTTGCCCAGAAGTAAGCAATTTAAAAGTTGTTTTACCTTTGTAGTGGTAACTACAATTTAAAAGTTGTAATTACCTATTTTAGTGGTAACTTACTTTGCTTAAATTTAACTGCATACTAATATTTATTTGAAATGTTTTATTGGTGCATACCATCCTAATTAAAAAATAAATAGTTCTATTAGCAACACTAAAATATGTAGTTAAGAGTCTAAAGTTAGATTTATATAACTATACAGGCAAGTCAATTTGAATTGAAAAAAAAATAGAATGTTTTACAATTTCATGCAATTAGCTTGATAAAATGAAAGAGTTTAAGATAAATTGTCATTAGAGTTCTTTTAAATAGTTATAATTCTGCAAAGAAAATACCTAATGAAACAAAAGATGAAGGCTTAATCTCACCTGCAACTAAGGTATTGGGATCCTATAGACAAGTGTCTCCAAAAGAGTTTAATGAAAAGTTTAGATTTAGAAAAAGAAAGAAATACAAAAATGCAATTAAAGTATTGAAACATATTGTTGAGATATATATTAATAAAGTTTATTAATATGCTTTATTTAATCAAATAAAATGGGTTATTGTTTGGATATATTTAAAAAAAACAACTACATGCTGAAAGATGCAATATTTATTAGATTTAACATCAAAATTTTGTCTCAATCTAAATCCAGAAACGTTTGACCACAGTTTAAAGGCAGATAAACAGAATATAAAGCAGAGTGAATGTTCTAAAAATTGCATGATTGATTAGATTAAATAGAAAGTATCATGTTTTTCAATAATTAAAGGTGTACTAAATAAGAAGCCTGAGAAAATTGCTGATGTTTGTTTAATGCAATTTATCCAAAGATTTTTATAAAAAATGTCAAATTTCATGATTTACCAAGTGTGACTGATTTCAAACAGGGGATTTCCAATGACTTCTTTATATTAATTATAAAAGCACTATTGAATCCCAGCAAAAATGAGACTGTTGATTTGTAATCTGATAATAACAATTTTCTGAACTGATTACGAAATAGGAATAGTAAAATATAAATTAAGCTCCCAATCTTTGAGCAGAAAGTTGTAATAATAGTAATAAGCAGTATAAATACTGTGTTTTTAATATTGTTTAAATATTATGGAACTAATTTTTTTAGCAAAGTACTTTAACTTTTAAGATTTTTTTGTTCTAGAAAACTATTTTGTTGATAAAAACAAATTCAACCATAACACTAATCCAAATTTCTGCATGTTTTATATTAATCTTAAGGTTGAATTTTGAAAAGTACATTCTCAGATTGCATAACCAGAATGGGTAAGAATGTCTTTGTTGCTCTGCTAATTAGTCTTGATTATATATATTTTGTGAAAAGGATAAAAAAAATGGCTATAATTCTGGATTGGTATAAGCTTTGTCAACTTCTCAGCCCACATCTTTTAGTATAATGAATTGAATCAGGATCATTAATATTTGAAAACGATGATGATAATGGTTGATATATTTAGACATGCTTGCAAAAAGATTAAAAGTTTATTAAGTTAATTGTTTTACTGTATGTGCAGTGATAATAAAAAAAATGAGTTCTAATGAGATTATTAATAAGGATTGTGGTTGTGGTACAATACTGAAAAATTGGAAAAGAATAAATATCTTTATGCTGTTCTTCCATGAAATAAGCAGAAAACAATAAATTCTTTACAACAGCTATATAAATATCAAATTTTTTATACATTTGAAAAGGGCACCAAATCAGGTGCTGAAAAAGTCTTTTAATTAATGTATAAAAAAATTTGATATTTATATAGCTGTTGTAAAGAATTTATTATTTTCGGATTATTAATATTGAAAAAATATATTGTTTGTATTCATCATCTAATGATTCTAATTGTACATTAATTGACTGGATAATAGAAAATACCCATTGGCCATTAGGTATTCTGATTATTGACAATGCTGTAGTTTTCTCTGGAGTTTTTTTTTTTAAATTTAATAATGGTTTTGTGAGGTGTTACTCTCAGAGTACTATTTTAAGCAAAAAAAAACTCAATCCTCTTTGATATAAATCATTTATATATAATAAGAGAATTTTTATGTTACTGTTATAAATATTATCAAATTTAACAATTGGCGTATATCAGTAACTTCCACATTATTTTATAATTCTTGGCTGACAGAGATCTAGTAGAAATAAAATACAGTTTATGTCAACCAGATTAACTTCAGGTTTTAGAAGTAACTATAGATTTTATACAAAATTATATACCAGTAATCTTATGATTCATCTTGCTTTTATATAGACGTGTGATTATTATTATTTATTTTGAAACCAGTTTATTAATAAAAATTAATCAAATAATTTGTTGTTTGGGAATACATATAAAGTTTGATTACCAAATATGACAGACTTGAATGGAGATCATGAAAACTTTGGCTCCAAAGTCTACTACCCTATTACTATACTAAACAAGTCGCATCTGTTTATCAGGTGAAATCTGGCTATGAAAAATAAACTGTTCAGGGAACCTGCCATTATTGCTCTTATTCTAAAAATAGCTAAACTATTAAATATACCAGATCTTAAAAATTAATTTTACTTCTGCTTTCTGTAATTAAATAACAAATCAGTTTTTACTGTATATAGTATATGTTAACCCTAACAATAATAAAATCATACCTAAATTTGCATAGACTTGTTCCTTGTTATCTTATGTATTCTAGATACTTCAGGCTTAGAATCTCTATTTCTAACTCAATAATAAATCTTACATTTTTTTATTCATTAAAAAACATACAAACACATATAGCTAAATTAATGACTTTACAATAACTGATAATAAATTTCTCTAATGATCTATACTTAAGTATATTCTATTCACATTAAAAAAATAAATTCATGAAATAGATTTATTTAATTTTATATTAATTCTATTTAATTTTGGAAGATCAAATTTCAACACCAACAACAAAAAATATACATTATATGTACAACATCCAGTAGAACTCAGTGAAGTTATAAATTAAAATCTTTTCTTGGTAGGTCATATCATATTTAAAATCGGTTCCCTTCTGTTGACAAATTGAACATTTATTTTACTTATTCATATGAGATTTAATCCAGGAATCTTTAGCATTAAGCTTACTATTCTATTCCTACATTCAAGGCAAAACATAAAATATGTAAATTATTTCATAGATGCACAGACATAAAAATAATATTAAATTTTGGTGCTATAACCATAGTGATTCCCTCTCACAGACAATAAAAGTTTCATTTTTTTCTGTAAAACTAGCTTTTTTTTTTTATAAATTCTATAAAACAAAGCAAAAAAATAATAAAAAGCTAGTATATATAAATATGCAGTTTTAACCATTTGTGCCAGACAGTTTTGATTATCGTTTGGGTTATTTTGAGTACAAAACTTTTATAAACAATGTAATGCTTTGAACTATATTAAATGGGCAACCAGGTGCACATGATCATCATTCTTTATGCTTACACAAGCTGTTTACACAAAGGCTAAACTCTCCATAGCACCACTTAGCACAAACCTTCTTGCATCCATTGATTAAGCTTGCTCTGAGTGGTGTTACTGTATGGAGAATTTAGCCTCTGTGTAAACATTCATATATTTTAGGTGATTTATAATTTCCACACTCATTGAGTTTTAAATTGGATATACCTGTGTCAAATCACTTCATGACAAAAGTTTATTTTCAAGAACAATTAATTTCACCATATTCTCTTGTATACATATGAAAAAAATTCTATCTACTGGTCTTGGTCGTAGTAAACATAATTAATCACTATGAAATACTTCATAAAAGCACAACAGGTTAGTTTCTAAACTAAGTACTATAGTTATTTTAATTACTGATCTCAGTTTCATTTGATGTGTAAACAATCAATGTTTAATTATAAAGGTATTAATGACTGAAAGTATTACATATATATGTAGAGTGTTTCAAATATGTACATTTCAGATGAATTGCACTCACATATAATTAGCAGAAACATTTTGTCTTATATTCAAAGATCTATAAGTAGCAGTGAAGTGTTATAAAAGAAATGTTTAAAACAGAATAGTATATACTGAATTAATTCTAAGATTATAAAAACACATGATATTTATGGATTTTGCTTGTTTTAAGATATGAATGGCATTATTTGGAATGCTCAAAATATGTATGTTACGTTTTCTGCAGGATGGCAGGTTGGGATCATTAGAAAATAGGTTACTGTAATTATATGAAAATAATAACATTTAGTGATAATTGGTGTAGTTTTCCATTTGTCATCCTCTCCTAAGTAACATTTTATTGTTTTCTGTAAGACAGATGATTGAAATATCTTAGCAAAAGATTGTATGACCAAAAGATAGTGGCAGTTTGACATTATTGCCATCTCCTTAACATTTTATTTCATCATCTCAAATATAAAGCTAGATTATTATACATTATTTATTTACATTATTAAAATCTAATAATATTAAATAAAAATAAACAAATAGTTCAATTTCTTGGAAGTCTGAATGTTACACAACATGAAATCATAATCCATAGAATTCCAGAAGCTGATTTTTTATTAATACACTGAACCAAACAGAATGATAAATCAATAGATTTTAATCACCATATCCATATTTTTATTTACTTTCTGGTAGATGAACATTAATGAAGTTTATGGCATTATGATAATTTACTAATGCACTTTTTGACATTCTCTCAAAACTAAATGATTGATTGAAAGTATGGTCTCAAATTTATCAATGTTCAGTTTATTATTATCTTTATATGGGGCAAAAATATGGTTTTCACTTTTTGTGTGAGCAGTCTCAGTTCTACACTTACCTATATTGGCATTAATTATCTTTTTTTTATTTTATTTAATGAAAAATATCATGATATTGTGATTAGTTTATGAATCAGCCATGATCATGAGTAGAGTGAAACTGGAAATTTTTTTTCAGATAGCTTAATATATTACCAGGCAACTGACCCAAATACAATCTAGTTATCCATCCATTAATAATAAAACCACCACACAGGCGAATGAATTTGGATTGAAAACATTAATGTGTTTTTATTTTAAGCTCCTAGCTTTATAGTAGGTAAAAGTTGGCTTCTAGAGGATTTCATTAGATCTAGGTGCAATGCTCTCAGATCCGAAGCTTCTCACTGATAAAAACCACAAGCTAGAAACTAGTCTGGGAATATTAGAAGAGTAAGCACTAGATGAAGATTTTGTGCACGGACTTTCTTGCATCCATTGATTACTAAAGCTTGCACTGGTGGCATTACTATATGGAGAGTTTGATGACACTAATAATAATATCTAAATTGAGATCAATGATGTTCAAGCACCGAAGTGATAATTGAGTTTTAAAAAGTTCTCAAATCTGCCATTGTATCATTAAGCTAAATAGCCCAGGACAGGCAATATGTGATATTAAAAAACAAATTTACAATCAATCTGAGTATAATTATTTTTTAACTATGAAATAACGTAAATTCTAATGTAATCTGGATAGAAATATGAATGTTGATGTATTGATAACAAAGGAGAAAAAACAATCAAAATATAAAGCAATCTTGATTACTAGATAGGAGACTCATACATTTGAAAGCAAAACCATATAACTTACTTTTACCTGTTTAAATAAAAACTTGTTCACATTCTAAAAGGAGGGGGGGGGTGAAATCCGTACAAAAAAATGTATAAACAGCCATCTACTTTTTTATTTTGTGAAAATGAAATTGTAATTTTAACAAAGAAAAAAAGCGCAATTTATATACATCTGTGAGAAATGATATTGTAATTTATAGCTAATTTCCTCATATCAATATTTGTTTCACATGTTCCAAGAATTTAAAGTGAGAACAAAAAATGTGAACTTGGAAGAACTTTGAACTGTCTATCAACATTTGTTTTATTTTTTAATGTTTAAAGAACTAATTAAACCCTAGGCCTAGTATTTAAAGTGCTCTGCTAATCTTGGGATTTCCCCCATCTCATCTTCGCTAAAAGATTAATTACGGAAAGAACAACAAATCATAAATTATTAAAATGTTGAGATAGTGAATTAAAAATATATGTTGATCACTGATTTTTTTTTCAAAAGATTAAATTTTATTAATAATTAATTATTCGTGGAATCAAATTAATTTAAAATGGGATTTTTTTTTTTTTTGTATAAAAACAATAGCTTCTCACGGCCCACGATCATAAGTTTCATCCACTGCACTCAGTTAAGTTTTTTCTGCGAAGACAGTTTATGAAATCCGAGATCGTGGACTATGTGATATTAGTCTTTTCTCTACAACCTTAATCTTTAAAATTATTTTATACGGTGGCAGGTCATGAAATTTAGGATTTGATAAGCTACAGCTGCTTCCTACTTCACTACCAGGAGTTCTTTAATCGTCCTAATAACAGAGTTTGAATTTAAAATATCTATTAATGTTCAATAGAGGAAGAAATTTCATTTCATGCTACTTTTGTTAAATAATAAATTTAAATATTTAGCTTAAACGCAGTCAAATTGTTTTATTAAATGTGTGTGCACGTATTAATATTTGCTGGAAAAGTTTTTACAAATAGTGCTCTCACCTAAGCTTTATTTAATAATATGTGTGATTTTTGTGTTTTACGTCACACTCTTTGTAAATCAGCTATGCAACCATCAATAATTAATAGTATCACATAATAATTATCATTAAACAGTTCTCCAAACTGGGTTTTGGTTATTGCTATCTTCAATAAAATAAAATAAAAAACATTGTCTTTACTATAGTCATTCAGGCACTACAAATAATAACTTCAGTATGCAGTATTAGTAGTGAAAAATTTCCATGGAAATGTATTGCCTCTCCGCTAATAGTGACAGCTACATTGCAATGTTTATTTTTACAATCAGTTTATCCACATTCATCTAACAAACAGTTTATTAGAAGACTGTCACCCTTTAGAAAATAATAGTAAAATATTTATATATTGACTAAAATGGATGACTATCTTGATTAGAATTGGGTAAGATACTTAAACAAATGTTAAGCACTCTCTGAAAAAACTTCTGAGGGTCATTTGGCCAACTCGAACACCTGCAGGCATATGTTCTTTGTTTTCAGTTAGTATATTGATCATAAAACATGGGGCATTTATTCTCTAACTAATAATTGTTAAATATTCACCTTCCAAACCAATAATAGAATAGCTAGGTTGACTCAGAAATTATAATCTGAAAAAAATTTAAATTTTGCATAGAAGCTTATTTATTATCTAAAAAAACTTCTGGAGTTCACTCCACACAATCTGAAAAAAATTTAAATTTTGCATAGAAGCTTATTTATTATCTAAAAAAACTTCTGGAGTTCACTCGACCAACTTGAAACCTAGATCATGAGCATGCATGCATAGGCTGTGACTATTATGCTATGAAGCCATTTTACTGAAGATGTCAGTGGCTAAGAAACATATTGTAATCTGGCATTGTCATCTTGTATTATTTGACTGCAGTAAACTGATGATGAGTTAATTATTATTAGAAAATGGCAGAATATATATAAATTTAAAATACTTTATATATTACACTTTGTTTTCTAATAATGAATTAAGTAAATACAATATTGTTTGTCTGAAAGTATGTAATGATTTCCTTTCATTTGTAATTATATAAGAACTATTTCCATCATCTAACTGAATTGTTAAATACTTTTTTAAAAATTCCAGCTACATTAATACTTTTCCAAATACAGGATTTAGTATAAAACACAACACAACACTTCAAATGGTATTGTCTTCATTCCTTCTTCAAATATAGCTGGCCTAACAAATGACTTCTAAAATGGGAATTGAATCAGTAATCTTTAGATTCATGACAACTGAATTTAAAATATCATTTTAAACAAGACTATTTTGTGAAAATCAATTGTCAGAATCTGTGAAGTTTTTCTGATTTCTCAGTTTTCTTCTTTAAGGATAAAGCTAATGAGTAGTTTCTAAATTTTTTAAATTTTCACACTAGATTGACATACGAGTTTTTTTGCCATTGTGATGGCAACTTTTTTAAACATATCTTTTTTACCTTTTCCTCTCTGTCTAATATTGCCATGTGCTCCTGATTGAATATGTCAATTGATATATGCATGCATTACTACTTTAGACAAACTTGGCTTTTCCTCTCTGATCATTATTAAGACAATGAGTCTGTATATAAATGATATTGGGTTGGTTTAGTATCCTAAATTTTTTTTGAGCCATCTGTAATAATACTTGGAATAAGTCAATCCGTAAATGGCAAAACAGATCTTTAAAAGTTCTAATAACATTGTTACATAAAACAGGCAAAACACTTCATACAGTAGTACCACTCAATGCAATCCAGAATAACCAATGGATGCCAGGGGGCTTCTGCATGAAATCCCTATCTAGTGTCTACTCATCCATAAAACAGGCAAAACTCTCCATACAGTAGTAGTGCCACTCAGTACAAGCCAGAGTATTCAATAGATACCAGAAGGCTTGTGCATAAAATCCCTATCTAGTGCCTACTCATATGAATAGGCATGAGTAGTCACTAGATAGGGATTTTATGCACAAATCTTCTGGCATCCATTGATTAATCTGGCTTGCACTGAGTGGCACTATTGTATGAGAGTTTTGTCTGTTTTAATTTCAGTTATGAGCAAGCATAAGAAATGGTGATTATGTGATGTTTAGTGGCTTAACATTGTTACATATTAAATTATTTTATCATCTAATTAAATGTTTTTTAGAAAAATTAAATTTTATATTTTTCCAAATACATTCACCAATAACAATAACAATTGGGAATATCCATAACAGTTAGAAACCATGCATCAATATTTTCCTAAATGGAAAAGTGAAAAACCAGGAGGAGTATTAGATAAGTATACAAAATATTTACTGACTGTTGCCTTTGGAAGAATAGCCTAATTGATTAGAGCATTTAAAGATGACCAGTTCATGTTAATATTGTTTATAGTTCCGCATCATGTTATTTTCTAAATTAATCTATATGTTATTACCATCTATTGAATGTATTTGCAAAAGTATAAATAAAGTTTGAATTTAAAAAACCAAACAATTAACAGTTCAATTAAATGATAAAAATAGTTCAATATAAAACAACTTATTATTAGTATCTAAAAATTTGTTTTTCCAACATTGCTGAGTCAATTATTCTCATAAGATGTGTTATCGATGATACAAAGTTCTTTATGGCACTAAAGCTTCATATAATCATTCACTTATAGACTCAGTATCTTAACAATAATGCTAATACACACTACTTTAATTTTAAAAATTATCTTTCTTTTTGATAGCTAATTATGATACTAATAGTAAAATAATTTATCATTAAAGAGTGGAAAATAACTTTACTCCAATATTTTTTTTTGCAATAGAAACTATGATCAGTGCCTATTCTACTGCAATGTTAATTAAAAAAACATTTGATCATCATTAGTGATAGAGTTGCCATTGTTTTCCAAAAGTTATTATGACATTTAGTCTTTTACTTTTTAAAATTAGTATTTCAATAGCATAGGTACTGATCATAATTTGAACATGCACATATGTATATTAAACAAATGTCAAAGTACTTATTTCATAAGGCATACCTTTGTGTACCAATGCAATAATTAATTAATAACAGATTAAATGCTGAATATGTATATGTTTGATTAAAAAAAGACATAATATTAATTAAAAGTAATCCATTTTATTTGCTTTGGAATTATATATTAGAATTTAAACTCATGACTGCGTAAAGAGCCTCTTACAAACTAAAATTTTTCATAGAATTGTTTTAAAAGCAAAAATTGAGAATCAATTCTGTATATTGCTATAAAATTTTTTTATGTCTTCCGTTATTTAGTTTAGTGGTAAGAGTGACAGAGACAAAAACAAAAGATACTTGGATTGATTTCCATCTAAAATATTTTTTAAAAAATATATCAGTTTGAATAGAAGTCTATATAAAAAGCACACTTCTGATTATATAATTTTTACAATGCTTTTTTATTGACAACTGACAGTTTTGACTGACTTGTAGTCTTCTTCAGAACAAAAAAAAAACACAATTGTATTATAATTATCTGTTCATAAAACATACTTCATCTAATATTCATATATATAATTATAACTATTTATAATATCTTAAATACTTAATATATACATTCTTTGTGCATTTGGGATATTATAAAAATGATAATTATATGTATTTATATAAGTATGTTTTATGTTATTAGACTTAAATTTGTTATAGAATGCTTTTGAAAAAAAAAAAACTTTACAAGAAAGGTTTTTAATAAATGCATTTTGACAGTTCTTACTTATGGATCTGAGAATGCAATAGAGGAATAGTACAGAGACTTCAAATCACTCAAGGAAATAATACCTTAGGAATAAAAAGAAAGAATGGTAAACAAAATATAAGGATAAGAGAACAAACATCTTACTGACGTCATTGAAAAAATTAAGAGACTGAAGTTCAGCTGTGCTGAAGAGATGATAATGGATTAAAAGTTGAAATCTTAAACCAGATACTAAAAGGTAATAAAAGATTTTGGAAAGATTTCATATGTAAGATGGATGGCTGAAATAAGGTAGTTTGCTGATGTGCTGTTGAGAAGAAAGGCCAAAGATCGGAGAAACTGAGTTAAACTTGGAGAGACTTTCATCCTGTACTGAAGTGATAATGGTTAAAAATGATTATGATAATGTTTTATGAATGATTGCAATATAATTGTTATTTTTAGTTCTGAAAAAGAATGTTACTCAATTAAAAACTGTTCAACTGTCAATAAAAAAAAACATTATCAAAAGTAATTTTTTTTTTAAATATAGATTTAATAAAAGCAATGAATAAATATGGAAGAAATTTTAAATATCTTTGAATGGAAGCCTGTCACTTTGGTGATTAACATCTCTGCTTCCAAGCAATCATGATTTTTTTCAGCTCTTTTTAATTGCTTACTTAAATAATTATTTATTTATTCCAAGTAAGCAGTAAGAGACCTCTTTGTGTGCTGGCTAATGTATCTACCTACTGTGCCATCAAACTACAATTTGAGTACAGATTGAGTAAATCTTCTTTTCAAGAAGTCATAGGATTTTTTTAGGTATTCAGATCATAACTATTTTGGGTAGATTGGAGGATAAAACTCCAGTTTACTTTGGAATTGTCAAGTCTTGTCAGTTTGTTAATTGTAAAGGTGAAAGGAATTGACCCCATATCAAGCATTGGTGGCCAAGTGGTTAGCACAGCCGCCTTACAAGCAGTTATTCCGGATTCACTTACCAGCCGATGCTTTGACACATGAAAAAAAGAGGGGGGTTTGACCCCATGATTTATTTTTATGCCACAGTGTTTTTGCAATTATGTTGCCAATTATGAGGCCAAATATTAGTCTACATGAAATCTTTTTTTTTCTATTTGTATATTGTGGGGTTGTTATTATTATTATTGTCGTTATTGTTATTATTTACAAATAAATTATTTAAAAAATTGTGCAATGTCCTACTAATAAATAAATTATCCAATGATTGGTTACTCTGAATGTCAAATGATATTTGAACTTTAATCCAAAACCCTTATCTCTCAAGTTCATCATGTATCATTGAGCTGAACCATGTTAATAAACTGTTTTCAGTTTTTTTTTATATATATATAAAAAAAGAGTTAAAAAATTATTTATGCTTTAAATCAAAAGTTCTTGATTTAACAACACATCAAAAATACAGTTATGTAATTAATTTTTATCAAAAATGATGAGAAAAAAAGTCTAATAAAGTTTATTTATATACAATTAGCATTACATATTCATGCTGCAAAATTCCAATTTCATTATAACTATTATAGTTATTATTTTATTTTTAAAAGTTATTTATTAACTTTAATAATAAATACTACTAATAATTGTATCATTCTTATATATGATTGATTGAACTTTCAGATTTCATCTACTTAAAACAAGTTTTTTTTTTTTCATTGATGTAAAATACTAAGTATCAAGGAACTTTTATTGACACCAGGAGAAGTCACAGATATTCTAATGAAAAAATTACTGTTTTGACTGCTTGCTGTTCTGATGTGGCTGATTTGTTCCACAAGATAAGTTAAAGTTTATATACTTTTTTTTTTAACTTCATCTAAAAAAATTTGTTGCTACTAATTTTTTTTGCTTACTGTATGAAAGTGAAAAGAAGGAATGAAGAAAAATAGATTTAATTGATTTTGGAAAGATCAGGAATAGTATTGATAAGTTTGAAAAGTGTTTTGTTACGCTATCTTAAATATAAAAGGAAAAATTAATTTTTCTGTGTGTGTGTTACTGCAAGGAGGTTTTAAAACTAAGTTGTACATAAGATTAGTTGGTTTTTTAGTAGGTTTGCCATTAAAGAATTTTTTAATTTAAAAAAGAAAGTGATTTATTTGAGAAAGATGTTTTGAGGAATAAGGTTAGAAACACGTGTTTATCAATCATCACTGAAATAAAGAAAAGTTTTTCTTCTTTTGTATAAAGGGGGTTGAAGAGTAGTAGAAAAAGCATAAAGTTAAATATAGGGTAGGGAACTTGGAAAAATAACGAATGTGGATTGCATCTGTATCTCACAATGTATATATAATGGTCAGGAAGATATTAGACAGGGTGATTTCATATCTCCAAAACTTTTTATAGCAGTGCTGCAAGAAGTATTTTGTGGATTAAAATGGGAATCTAAAGGAATGAAAGTGAATGGGGATTATTTAAGTCATTTAGATTTTGCAGATGATGTAGTTGTTTTTGCAAATAATGCTTTACAGCTACAGGAAATGTTACAGGAGTTATCAGATGAAAGTAGTAAAGTAGGACTAAAGATAAATGTTAAAAAGACTAAAGTAATGTTAAATGTATTTTCTCAAAATATGAAAATAAAGATTGATTATGATGAGTTAGAAGAAGTTAACAGCTACAAATATCTTGGTCAGATTTATTAATACAGATGGAAACATAATGGATAAAATTAATCATAGAATTAAACTTGGTTGGAATGCTTTTGATAGACATTACTTGATACTAAAAGGAAATATGTCTCTGTTTGAAAAGAAAGGGTATTTTAATAAAAGTGTTTTACCAGTTCTTAATTAAGGATCTGAGGATTGAACATTTAATAGAAGAGCAATACTGAGACTTCATATTACTCAAAGAAGTATGGAGATATGCATGTTAGTAGAAACAAGAAGAGATCAAAAATGCAATATATGGGTAAAAGAACAAACAGGTGTTATTGACCTCATTGAAAAAGTTAAATAACTGAAGTGGAGTTGGGCTCGACATATTGCTAGAAGAGATGATAATAGATGGACAATTGAAATCTTAAACTGGATTCCAAGAGATTGTAAAAGACCCAGAAAGAGATCACATGTAAAATGGATGGATGAAATAAGAAAGTGTGCAGGGGTGATGTGGAGAAGAGAAGCTGAGGATCAGAGAAGATGGTTTGAACTTGGAGAGACTTTCATTCTGCAATGGATTAATAATGGTTGTTGTTGTTGATGATGATGATAGAGAGAATGAAATTAAATAGTAAATTTTTGGAAGATATTAATAAAAGTGGAAGAGATGGGAGTAAAAAATTTTGGAAATAAAAGAAGAAATGTAGGGAAAAGAAAATTATATTACTAGATGATTAGGGAATAGAGTGTAGCTCTAGACAAGAATTAGAGACATATAGAAAAGATGTTAGATGTAAAGGACAGAGTGATAACAAACATGAAAACATATAGTAATGGAAATATTAGGTTTACCAAAATAAATTGAATGAGGCAGAAAAGATATTCAAAAGAGGAAAAGCAAGAGGTTTAGATGGATGGGCATTAGAGATAATCATGAATTTAGGAAATAGGTTCAAAAATAAACCTATTATTATGTTTTAATAAGATGTCACAGAAAAGAGAATTTCCAGATAGTTAGAATAATATAAGAGTAAGCTACTATTTAAAGGAAATGGTAAGAATCATAGAAAGTTAAGCAATTATAGATCAATAGCAGTAATGTCAGTGTTATATAAAGTTTTTGCATATATGGTGACTGGAAGATAGAAGAAAGTAATTTAGTAGGAGAAATTCAAGGAGGTTTTGATCAAATAGGCATATATGAGACAGTTTATTTGTAGTTATACAACTTATAGATATGAGTAGAAATACAGGTAGACAATTATACATGATTTTTATAGATATAGAGAAGGCATGTAATAGAGTAAATAGAAATAGATTATGGGTATGTTTAGTAAATTTGGGAATGGATGGAACTTTAGTGGATCTTATTAAGAGATTGTATGAAAATGATTACTATATGTATCAATTAGGGAATACAGAATCAGTTAAAGTTAAAAATGGGGTGGGGCTAAGGCAAGAATGCCCTATGCCATCTATTATTATTTTTTGTATTTGAGAGAAATGGAGAAAGCAATAGAAAGACTAGGAAGAGAAGACAAAGAATTCTTATTGGGGAATATAAAGTTAAATGCGATGAATAGGTATAATTATTTGGGAATCATCTTAAGTAATCAGAGAAATCACTTGCATGAATGGGAGAAAAAATTGATAAATAAAACAAAAAAAAAAAGAAAAAAGAAAAGGACTGATAAATTAAAAGTGTTTTCATATAATAAATATGATGTAGCTAGAATTATATAGAAAAGAGTTGCAGTAGCCAGTTTAACATACAGTAATGATACATTGGGTTAGTAAAGGGGTGTTAGATTACAAAGAAAAAGTACAAAGAGAAGTAGGAAGACATGCAATAGATGCAGAGGTGTGGATGGCAAAGGAGGCAAATCAAGGAGTAATGGGATGGTCAAGTTTTTATATGAGAGATGCAAAAAACAAAATGGAAATTGTTCAGTGGACTGCAATTTATGGATAATAAGAGAATAGCTTAAATAGTATTTAATTGGGTTACAACTAAAGGACTTGTAACAAGATGGGTGAAAGGTAGTATGTTATGCTGAAGATTTGGATAAAGACTTTATGTCAGTATTCTTATACAAGAGTTGGGATGATTGTGTTAGGAGAATTGTTGAGTGTTATAGTGACAAGAAATAGGATAGAAGAATATATGTAATAATAAAAAAATAGGAAGTTGGCGTGATGTAGAATTAGTATGGAGAGTAAAAAGAGTTTTAATATATATAGAAGTAAATAGAATATTGGATTGAGTTAATTTATGATAATAGCAAAGAAAGTAGTTTACTGTTTAAGGCTCGAATGGGATAGAATATACACATAAATGAAATAATATGGGTAATTTAATCTGCAAGTTATGTAAGGAAGGCATAGAACTGTTAGGCATCTGTTAATTAAATGTAAATGCCTGCAAGCAAAAAGAGTACAAATAATGAAGTTGTGGGAGAATAAATATAAACAAAGTGATTATACAGAAAGTGGATTCTTGGTTTTATGCTGGGTTTGGGAAAGGATATGGGGGATTTAGATATAAAGGTCGTAGAGTTGACAAAGATTAGGTTGTGAAATGGGATGGAGAAGGATAGAAAAAAACATGGGAAAAACAGGGTGGGAATGGAAAGAGAAGGTAAGGTAGCTAACAGATTTTTCTGGGCATAGTAGCTGAGAGATTCCTGACTCCAAAAAAGGAGAAGCCACAGTGCATCATATTACATCACAGCATGAACTTATGAATGGGGGTGTGTGAATCAGTTGTACAAAGCAATATTCCTATAAAACATGCTGTAGTTTATGACTTTATTTTTTTTTTAAAAATAAAGATTGAAATAAACGATTTTTTTTTAAAAAAATTTAGTTGTATAAACTAATTAAACAAATAAACAAGAAGAAAAAAAAGAAATGAATTGTGTGAATTTTTTTTTTTTTTTTTTAAAATAAAATTAAAGATTACATTCCTATTTATCATTACTATTTTTCAGCAAAGTCAATCATTTACCAGATTTTTTTAGCTTATATTAATTTTTTGAGAATTTAGCATCGTTTTCAGATCAAGCATGCAAGATTTTTTGCAGACTTACAGAAATGACTAGTATTAAAAATTGATAGGTGGAGATTTTTTGTGAGATTAGGAAGGAGGGGGTAACATAAGATACAAAGAAAGCAATCAATTTTTTCTCATCAAAATTTCACTTGAAACAATTCTACATTGGAATGGTGGGATTTGAAGTGAAAAATGAATTTTTTTGTCTATAAAGGAACTTAGAATTTTTTAAAAAAAAAGGTAAATGGAATTCAGTGTAGTTTTTTTGAAAACAAATGAAGGTGAATTTTTTATTCTAATAGTCTAAAAGTGTGTTATTGTTTTCTGAAACTAAAATGTCTTAAAAGTCTGCATATGTATTCAAGGAAATGAAATAAAAAAATATGGCAAATTACTTTGTCAAATAAACTATTCAATGAAATTTATAATTATGTTACAAACTGTCTATGAAGTTCTAAACATATATATTTTTAATTTATGAGAATATATTCTAATATTACAAAAAGGACAATTAATGAAATGTGTTATATAAATCCAATTTATCCAAATCACTTCTAATATTTTTTTAGCAAAAACCATTTATTGTACATATATACACATACACCTACATTTCAAATGTTCTGCAGTCTTCTTCAGAGCTATGATAGAATGAACAAAAAAAAATGTAATTGTACAAATAATACCATAAAAAATGTAAACAATAAAAAACTAAAAACAACCTAAAATATATAACAAAATCTAATAAAACTAAAATAAATATAATTAAACACAAATAAAATAATCCTGTTAATATAAAATAAAATTTACAATATAAAGTGTATTACCACTAAACATCACATGATCACTAACTCATACATTGATTGCTCTTGTTGGCACAAGATGGCACTACTGTATGGAGAGTTTTGCTTTGTTTTGAATTGTTTAATAAAGGGTATTCCTAACTATGTACATACATATTCAAGAACAAGTATTAATCTAAATATATTATTCATTTTTATTATTTTTTTAAATCTAAATATAAATTTGTTATATTTTCACTATCAGATTGCATAACATTAGAAAAAAGTTCTACTTTGAAAATTTATCTCTTTAAATCACTGGATTGAGATCATTAACATAATATGATAATTTGGTTTAAATTAATTTGCTACATTAAAGTGGATAAAATGAAAGAAATTTTGGTATATAAATGGAATGTGTAAAATTTCTCTATCATGGCTTGAATAAAACTAAGAATATTAAGGAAACTGATATAAATTCTCATTCATGATTCTCCTTATTTAAAATAATTGTCTGCCTTTCTTAAAAAACAAAATAGAGATTATAGATTTTCTATGTTTCAATGTATAGTATGATATAGTGCAATAATAGAGAGACAGACTCTGGAGCTCAAGAATCATGGATCATCATCCAATTCTATTCTGATGATGCTTGAACTTCTTCTGAATTATTAAACAATAATCCATATTATTATCAGTCTTCAATATTTAATCTCTAAGTTGAAAGACTTTCCAAAACTTAATGGGTAATACAGTTTTTTCAAGTTATCTTTTAATATTTACCTTATAAATTTGATTGTGTAAAGGTGCGCATACTTAATTTTAATATGAAGGAATTTCCATCTCTTTATTGTTAAATAATTTATAAATAATAATAAATGAGAGATTTATTCTTTTTTTTTTTCATGTGTCAAATGCGTTGACCGGGAAGCAAACTCAGGCTGCTTGGAATGCAGCTATGCTAACTACTAGGCCACCAATGCTTGACTGAGAAATTTATTCTTAAAATGTTTCAGTGCCAGAAGTGACAGAGCTGGGTTATGATCCAATAGATCTTGAATATCCACAGTCCATCTCCTAACATTGCATCATATCATGCAGTGGAATTTATTATTATTGACTCTCTATATCATATCTTAAATATTTTTCTTTCCTGTTTTTAACTGCTCATTTTCCAGATTTACAACAATATTTAGACCTTTAATCAATTCTCTTTATTTTTAATTCAATGCGTCTCCCAGATATAAGAAATATGTTTATATTAAAAACTTTCTTAATGATTAATTTTCTTTCTCATAAATTTTTATTAAACTATGCATCTTCATAAAGCAAAAAGCAAACAGAGGTTCTGAGTTGGAGGGATATAATTAAGGGGGAGGGGTAAATGTGAAATATCACCACGTCTAGCAAAATCAGAATTTGTAAAGACTTGAAGCAGTTACAGAAGATAGCAGAAATTTTAACTGCCTCCAAGGATAATCACTCAACTCACCAACCTTTAAAATAAATGTCATTTGTGCATTTATTGTGAACCCAATTCCTTGATATTTTGTTAAAGGTATTCCACATTTTCTGAAGTTCATTGTAGTATTTTCAAAAACTTTATTCATTTACTCAGTAATACTTAACTTAGCTGTACATGATTCTTGGTAGTCTCAATTATTTCACCACAAGATTTTAAATACTAGAACTTTAAATTTTATAATGCTACAAAAATTGTTCTAGTGGGATAACAGCAAAGGTAAAACACCAATGTTGATCATTAGTGGTTATCACAATAGCGTAATACTTTATTGTCAAAAAAGTTCAATCTGACTTTATGTGGGGAATATAACATGCATTACACATATAATAATATAAATATCCTCATGATACAATATATTTGCTTGTATATGCTTAAGAATTGACTTAGGCACCTAATTCAGATAATGAAGATGAGATATTATAATAACGTAAATATTGTTAACAGGTGCTGGTTTATCATTATATATTATTAAATTAATTATTAGCCTTTGCATAAATATTAACTTCATTGTATTGTGCTGCATTTAATATATATATTAAAATATGTAATTCTAAAATTGTTAGTTTTAAATATAATAGAATTTTTAAAAAGAATAATAATTGAAATTCATAATTGAAATAAAAAATAATACACCTGTTTTTCTTTTTTTAATTTACATATATAAATTTTAAAAAAAATTCCCTTGATATAGATTAATTAGTTACCGTTCTATTCATAACATTTCTAAATTAAAAAAACAAAAAAAAACAAAACACTTTCATTAAAATTATAAAATTAAATTACAATTAATTCATAAAAATAAAAAAAAAGTTTTTCATGTCTGAGTAAATTAATTACTTTTTTTTTACATGCTTGAAAGATGTTTTACACTTGCTTATGGTTATGCCACCCCTCTCCTCATTCTAATCATTAAAAACAATCTTCATATTAAATATTTTCTCTTTAATTAAAAAAAAGTCAAATAGCTAGTCAATCGGGAGATCAAGAACTAAAGTGATATATTATCTGCTGGGAATTAAGCTATTCTTGTGAGACTTCATTATCAAAATCCTACAAAACAATTGAAACAAAATAGAAAAAAAAATCATACTATATATGAGTTGTACTACAGAACAGAAGAGAACCAAAAACATATATTCTTTGAGTATAGTAGCTTACAATACACTCGATCTTATATTACAAAAATTTATCAGAAAAAGAATACTACTATGAGTTCAATTACAGAATCTTTTCCAAATGCCTGCTTCACAGTAATAAGAAGTACAACATTTATACTATATGCGTTATGGTGCACAAGGTGCACTTGTTTTTATAATAGTAATGCAAACAAATTTAACACTATTAAAAAAAATTAGAGACAATAAAAGAAAGAGATAAAAAAATCACCCCATCACACATTTTTGCAGCCACTTGGTCACTTGTCCCTCAGTGCTCTAACCTCTAGTGAGATGCATTTTCTATTTCCTATTTTATTGTAAATGTTTTTAATAATAGTGTAATTCACTGAATGCTATTGAAAATACTTATTGTAGTACTATTTACAGTTTTATATTTTTTTTCTTTTAAACTGAAATATCTGAAAGTCCCATCACCTCACTGAGATGAGCCAAAAGCTTAAAACTGGTCTGAGAATAGAGATTATTCTAGACATTTTTAAATGCTTTCTCTTGTGGCACTTATTGATGAAAGCTTGTTAGAGATATTGGTATGCTACCTATATTATATATATGACAATAGATGGCGTTCTACCAAAAACACCGTCAGGCGTAGGTTTTGTAAACAAAAAAACTACGCTTGATGGTGTTTTTGGTAGAACGCCATCTATTGTTATAAATACAAGCATTAGCAAGTTTTAACTTGTGTTTTTTTGTTTTTCATATATATATATATTTTCCTTTAAACTGAAATCTCTATAGATATATATTTCCTTGAATAAAGTTCCTTTTAAAACTAAAAAAAATAAGGCAAGTGTGTACTTTAAAAAGGACGGCACTGTCAGTCCATGAAAGGAAAATGCATTGTGTTGAATTTGCTATAAAGTCTAATTTAGTATCTTATATTACTGAAATTCCTTGTATTATGACACTAATGCTTATGTTATTAGTGCCTGTGTTCACACATTAGATTCAAAGTATTTAGAAAAAGAAAGCTTTTGTTCCATAATGGATAGCATTATTAAGGTAATACCATAAAAATATTATTTTTTATTTTTGGAGACTTTAAAGAAATTTTAGCATAAATAGAAGTCTTTGGCCAAAAGTTACTGGAAATAGTAACATTGATGCTTTAAAATCAATTGTTTGGCTATTGTTGAATTTTTTGTATAAAACATAGATGAAATATCACAAAAACTTTGTAAAGCATTGGTGGTCGAGAAGTCAGCGACAGCTACTTTACAAGTAGTTGTCCCGGGATAGCAGGTTCACTTCCCGACACATGAGAAGAAATATCACAAAAACTTTGTTTAGGTAAAAAAAAAAACACTATAAAGGAACATGGATGCATTCACACTCAACACAATAACATTTAATAGATTACATTACAGCTAAGAATCAGAATACAAGAGTAGTGGTTATTATGTGAGCACTGACAAGAGATTGGAGAGATCATAGATTAGTAAGCTCCCAAGATAAAAATGATATTTGCATTAAAAAGTAGATATTCCAATCACAAAAGAAAATTGATATTCATTCTTTAGAAGAATCGATTATAAGGAATAGCTCTTAAATATTACAATTTCTAATTTGTCTTAAGAAGTGATATAGTAAATCTATTCTTGGGTTACTATAAAGAAGAATCATGACTTTTTTTGACAATGATCTTATAATTAGTCATTTGTTAAAAGGAAACATGGCATTTTCTTCTTAACATATTAGTAGATTAAATGTAGAACTTCATAATAAATATAAAAGATCTGAAGGCAGAAGTTCAATGAATGATAAAAAGACTTAAAAATAATTGATTAATTACAACTTCAAAGAAGTTGCAGCCATTTGTTGAAGATGATAATTCTAGATCTTTTACTTTTTGATGTATTGAAAGCATGGATCTGAAAAACAATATCGCAATCCTATTAAATCCAGAAGTGACATTCTCTTATATGACGACAATGATATTTTGATAATCTTTTTAAGTAATGGTATAGGAATTAAGTAGACAACTTTTGATATATCCATTTTATCTAATCATTTACAATGGGGCATAAGTATTCAGCTTAGTGAAGTCAAAATACTTTTGTGATCTTAAAAATGAAAAGGCTGCAGATCCTGATGAAGTACCTAATTAAGTTTTAAAACATGATGGTGATATATCTTAAAAAAATATGTAATTATTTAGAAATATATTGGCCCATGAAGTTGTGCCACCCAATTTTAAGCATGTTTTTATTCTTACAACTTTTAAAATAAAAGTGAATAAACTAGATTGCAACAATTATCACGGAATATCATTATTATCCATTATAGCAAAAGTTAATTTCATTAATTTTGTTGCATAGGTTTTTCCAATCATAGATGATTGTTTATCAGAGATTCAGCATGGCTTTTAAGAACTACTATAGATGTGGTTTTTGTTATCAGACAAATGCAAGAAAGGTATCAGGAACAAAGGAGTGATTTGTATATGGCTTTTATTGATTCAATTAAAGCATTTGGCTCCGTTAATATGATAGGTCTATGGCATTGTCCACTGAATATGATTGCTCACCTTCTATATGATAGAATAAAAGGAAATGTTATTGCTGCAAGTGAAAAATCTGGGACATTTAAAATGAAAAATTGGTATTAAACAATAATATATGCTTGCTTCAACATTGTTTTCAATTTATATGATAGTGGACTTAAAATTTTTTATAGGTAGCTTAATTACAGGTTTTTTTCTTTCATGTGACAAAACATTGGCTGGGAAGCGAACCTGAAAACCCAGGACAACTGCTTGTAAGGCAGCTGTGATGACCACTCGACCACCAACACTTTTTACAGATTTGATGATGGAATTTTTAATTTGAATCAATTAAAAGTGAAAGCAAGAACTTCTTCTTGGATTCTAGATTTACAATATGCTGATGATTGTAATATTTTTCGTCAGTTCAAAAACCGATTTACAGAAGTACTCAATATTTTGGATGCAATACATAAAGATTTTGATCTATTAATATAATGTTTAAAAAAAGCCATATTTTTTATCAGCCAGTGCATAAAAGAAAAATTCACAGCATCTTTGAGCTTGGATATTATCAACTTGAGAATGTAAACTAGTTTAAATACTTTAATAGTTTTATAAGTTGAATGATGTGATTGGATGTTGAGATACAACACAGACTCCAATGTGATGCTGCACCTTTTAACTAGTTAAAAGAGCATTTCATTTTAAAAAATATATCTTCTATAGAGTTGTCATTTTACATAATTTATTGTATGGAAGTGAAACTTGGACACTTTATCAGTGCAATATAAAGTCATTAGAAAAAATTCATTTAGAATAATCTGTAAAATTTTTAAAATACAATGGCAAGATCATAAAAACAATCAATATGTTTTTTAATTTGCTAGATATTATATAGAGGTCACTATAGTAAATCACGCCTTCATTGGATTAGACCTATAAAATGAATGAACAATGCAAGACTTCTTAAATGGGTGTTTTATGAAGAGCTTGAGCATGATTTTTATGGGAGATGTTTACTTTATAAGAATTATTTTATGGATATACTAAAAACGTGCAATTATGAGTTGTTTCCACTGGAAACATATAGCAGATATCAGAATACATTTCCGAGTTACATTTAGGCATGGTGGTGATATATTTCAGAAAAGTTTTCTGCTGAAGAAATTAAGATAACATCATAAAATATCAAATAAATAGAAAAATGGATCAGTATGTTTATTCTCTAAGAGGAAATATTTGCATGTCTACAGATTGATTTGTATAGACATCATAAAACTGATTTCTGGATTGTTTTTTTTATTTTCTCTCTTCTTTCTTTATTTCTTTTTTGGAATTAGAATGGCCATATTCATTTACGATCAGTTGTTTTTATTATTATTATCATCATCATCATCATTATTATTGTTATTGTTATTATTATTGTTGTTGTTATTATTAGGATTATTATTATTGTTGCTATTATTGTTGTTGTTGTTGTTATTGTTGTTGTTATTATATATAATGGACATTTTATTTGATTTATATATCTGAAATATTGCAATGGTATGGAGACTTTCGGGTGAACCAGGGATCATGGGATAATCATCATCAACATCTCCCAGTCAAAAACTCAAATTGAAACATACAAATAATAGAATGAAAAATGAGCATGAGAGATCAGTACAGACCTAACTATAAGTTCACCAGCATTACCCAAAAGTAATAATCATTCATCATCATGAATGAACAACAATAAAAATAAATCAACAGACCATATTGTGACTGGATTTGAAATGAGTCTACTAAAGACCAGTTTAATTATTTAGCCCTTGCCAGATTATTTAAACCATAATTTAGATGCACAAACTTAAATGCTAATCCATAAGAATACAACAGTAAAAAAATAATACTGGGATACTAAAACATGCTGACCAACATCAATGCTCTGGCCAACTATAAACTTCATTTCTAATAAATATTAAACTAAATAAAGTGTAGACTTTAAAAAATATTCCCTCAACTGGATGTCCATAAAAACACTAAATATAAACCTCTTTATATAATAGACCGTTATACACAAATGTAACTCAGAAACAAAAGCTCTATAACTGTTACTGTGAACAAGAGATATAATTCAACATATAATAATTTATAATATTTTAGGATAAAATAATTTCACTGAAATAACTTTAAACAATGAAATATAATTTTTTTTAATAACAATTAAATTAAATTAAAGTCTGCCAAATATGGCTACACATTTAAATTAAATCCCCTGATTTTGATTAATACCAAATAGAAATCCACTATTACATCATAATTTACATATATGTTCCAAATAGATTTACATAAACACCTACATATCAGCACAAAGATGTGGTATAAAAATTTATGAACATATTTGATTTGTCATAAACCTATAAATGAAATTCATTTTTATAATTATAATGACTGACATAACATACATTTGTTTACATGACACTCATCTACATAAGCACACAGATGTGCTATAACATATGGGAATTGTCATATAATGATAAAAAAAGCTATCATATTTTAATGATATATAAATAATAACAGATTTAACATATATGTATGTGTGCATGGAAATGTGAACACACACTGTCATTTATAAAAATAATAAACCTAATAAACCATATTATATTTTCTTAATACACAATTAATTCAATGTCAAAAAACATAAAATGCACACAAATATAAGCACACATACATGCAGTATAATAATTTATGAACATATTTGAAGTGTCATAGACATAAAAAATTTCAATTTATTTTTAATAATATATAAATGCACATGTATGATGTTTGTATATATATAAAATAGATATGAATTTTTAAAAAAAGTTTTTCTTCTTTTATTTTAAAAAAAGCAACATTAATTCTTTGACAGTCCTTCATAATTTTTTTTTCTTTTTTAACAGATTACTCTTGATTAATTATAAATGTCTCTTAAAAAATATTCCAGCAAATCTTTTGTTTTCCAATCTAGAAACATTTTTGGAGTTTACTTTTTTTCATAAAAAATACTGAAAATATTGCTCACTTTTTGTTAAATAAAGTCATTTATTTTAAAAAAAATTATAATTTAACAAATCATAATTTATTTTTACTAAAGAAATTATTTAATATGACTCATCAGCTGTACTTTGCATATATATGATGCAGTACCTTTCTTTATCTGTGCTTCTATATAGATAGATAAAACAGTATATTGTACTGGTCAAAACATGTTTATCCATCTAACATGAGCTGGAACTCATAAAATGTACTTCAAACCCAATCCATCCCGAGATTTAGGTCAGGAACCAGTCTGGATTCGAACCCACTCTCTAAGCCCCAGATCTAACACCTAATGAATAACATAATAGTGATGGCACATGAGAATTAATTTTAATCTGGCCCACTAGCAAAGGGAGAAGACAATGAGACATCTATTAACTATGACTAAACTAAAATATATATAAGCATGGCTGTACATTTGGAAGTGGAGAGAAAAGAGAAATTTGAACTACTCGGACAAGTTGGATAATAAAAATTAGTTTAATATAGTGACATATTGTTTACATACATTTATAAATTAATTGCAAACATTAGTATGTGCGTGAATGAGCAAGTGGTAGATGATTACATAGTGTCATTCACGCTATTATTTCTCAGGTGCTCTTTATTAGCTAAATAATATATTATAAATAAGCACACATCTTTGGTGGGTTCAATATTAAGATGCCAATCGATTATTAGAAAGAATTTACATAGAATTTCTATTAACGCTTTTATATACGGTTCTGGAACATGGAGACTAATATTATTACTTCGAGGAGGGTTCTGAGATTCATTACAGATATAATACAAATTATGTTCACACCATTATAATCATGAAATAAATAAAATACATTTGAAAACATATTGGATTATATGACAAAATACTTAATGAAACTTCTTTTAATTAGCGCTGGTAAAAAGAACGCTTTATTTTCCCCAAGGTATATAGATACTCTTAAATACAGAAATAAGTTACAATGGTGGGATTGTATAAGACTGAAATAAAATTAATTAATAAAACTAGAAGTACTTGGCATTTATATATATTTTTAAGCAGAGTGCAATTTTAATATTAGAGCATTAAAACTGGGTCATGAAGCGAAAAGAAATAATAATACGAAGAAGTTTGCAGTGCTGACATAATAGCCAAGACATAACAGAAAAAGTCATGCTTCTGGATGAAAGATGAAGTCTTACACCCCCTTTTGGGCAGTGCTTAGAGAAAAATGGATAGGCATGGCATGGCCCAGACTTTTGCTGGTATAACTGATGCGAGAGGCCTTTTTAGTACAGAGAAAGTGGATATGCATAGTGTGTGCCAAACTTATGGGAATCACTGCCAGAGGCATTTTATATTAAATAAATGGTCCTGGGAAGATTAACTATCCTCAGGACAAGGCCTGAGAAGAAATCTATGGGTTTGAACTTGCCACAACCCCAAGATTAAGAAGCACATATATAATCATGAAGATGAGCCAAAAGTCAGTCACTAACGACGTGAAATATGATTTACTGCTTTAAAATAAATGACCCTTATTTGAATACCATAATTTAGACAAATAATACGCTATGCAGTTATAATATATATAGACACAAGATTTTACTTAATAACTAAAATAGTAAAATGTATCCCCTTTCCTTTTTTGATATTTAAAATAATTCAATCCCACCATTGTGGTTTTTATATTAACTGGAATATTTAAATACAATATTTGAAATTTTAAGAGTATGGAAAATAAAAGAAGACTGGCAGTTGTAGAAAATAATTAATGGGTCACTCTTTCAGAATTTAATAATAAAAAAAAACATTTTAAAAGATTTCAAAGCATTAATTAGCTTGAATGGTGGATTTACCCTGGGTAGAATTACTTTATTCTATTCGGAGTTGAACAAATAATTTTATAATAAACCAACATAAAATGTTGATTCGTAAAAACAAACTGGCGAACATATATCATATAATATATTTTGAGAGAAAGTTAAAAACCTTAATTAATGGAGATTTAGTTGAAAGATAAAAAAAATTTTAGAAATTAAGTTTTCCAGGTTGCTGGAAATTGGCATATTAATAATAAGCAAGCAGAAATATAAATCAAATAATAAATACATATAACTAAATGACCACACCAAAGTTAAGGAAAGTTAAGAGCATATGAGAAAGAATTAAATTTATAGAAATTACTTAAGAGCAAATTACATATTAAAACAAAAACAAAGTTAAATAAGATATTAGAAGAAATTTTGATAGATGAGTTAGGCTAGATTTAGTTTGAGGTGATGGCTTGAAAAGTTACCTTGCAATTTTGAGAGTTCATATTTCAAAGTCTGCTCATGCATGGCAATTGGTTCTTAAATAACAGCAAGCTTTTATTCAGCAATCCACAATTCTTCAGTCAGGCTTTTACTTCATTTCAGGGTAGCATAATATTATGGCAGTGGAAGGTGACCCTCACAGGTCAGAAAGGTGATGAGCTTTCTATGCTTACATTTCAAAACAGCTTGGATTCAGTTAATAGTACAGCTCTCTCAATAGTAGTTAATATATCTGTTGGTGATTTAAAATCCAGACATTTTATATTCTGCTCAAGTGTTTCTGGAATGCTTTTAATTACTTAGTTTTAGCCTTAAAAAATCTAATCTCTGATCTTAAAATTTCTTATATTTTCTCTATTGATTGTTTTTGAAAGATGCAACGTTAGATAATGTCCAAAAATAAATTAAAATCTATTTCCAGATTAGAAATAGATTTGACAAAAATGTTTATAACAAAAGAAAATCTTTAATCTTAATCCCCATTTTATTTTAGGTAAAAACTTTAATTAAAAATACCTTTCCCAGATTAAAACAATAGTGTTTCCAACCCTTTAATTATTTTTAGACAATTAACGGTTGCATCTTCCATATTGGATTTTATAAAATAAAGTTTAATAGGAAAAAAAAGTACTTTAAAAAGAAAAAGCTGTATAAATGACATATAATAAAATATTTGCAAAAAAATCAATATTTTGTTAGTAAGTTTTTTTTCTCCTATATATATATATATTTGATCCGCACCTATGTACTTTAATAAAAAAATTACTAATAATTAATAAAAAAGAATTAATAATAATTTAAAAAAACATACATTATTGAAATGTTAAAATTTTATAACTTAGGCACGCATCTCAAATATATACATAAAATATATATACATGTCAAAAGGAGCGAGATGTGATATAGGATTTGAATACAGGTTAGTAGAAAGAGCTATGAAGCTCAATCTTAATTAAGATTAACTGCTTTAATATGTATAAACTAATTCTTCAGCAAGATGATGGCCTTTCTGGGTAAGCTGGTCACTTCTACATAGTAGATTGGCTTATTGTCATCTTCAGGAAAGGTATAATCCAATAACTTTTAGCATACATATAGTGAGCTCTATTTAGTCTAGAATTTGATAGACCAGGTGTATCAGCTAATACACAATCTATATGGGCTAATGGAAAACACAGAAAAGTGGGCCCTTTACTTTTATATGAATCCAAACTTTACCATTTAAACTAGTGGCAGCAGCTGGATTTATATTGTCTTGCCTTCAGTTATAACTTTATAGTATGTCTCTTATTGTCATAATCTGTAGGACTGTTAAAAACTATCTAACTTTTTATAGTCAGGGTGGGAAAAATATAATTAAAAATAAGTTTTCTCTATCTTGATTGAAAAAAGTTAATGACTTTTTCAATTCAACTTAATCCTTTGAAAAGCAACTTTGTGGAATTTTATCAAAATATGTGATATAAGCATTAATTACAAAAAAATTTTACTAATCAAAATAGATAGTGAATTTTTATAATTACCAGTAGTCTATCTATTGTAACATAAAAATATGCTTGTTTTAATTTCAAAATCAGAATTAATAACATATTAATTAAATCTTTTTAAATGTTTTATTTATAATAAAAAAAATTACATTCGAAATTATTTAATCCTTAACTGTTATTTCAGTGTAATATAAAAAATATCTACAAAAATTTGTTATCTGTGTTTATTTCTACTTTTCCTTTCAACTTTATATATATATATTATAACCATACATGTTACATGGCACACAATAATATAGTGTGTGCACAAATATATATATAAAGTTGAAAGGAAAAGTACAAATAAACACAGACAAACATTTTATAGATATTTTTCTATACTTCCTGGAATAAAATAATCCTAGTATAAGGTTAAATAATTTTGGATTAAAAATTTTTTTTATTATAAATTAAACAATTAAAAAGGCCTAATAAATATTTTTATTGTGTTCTGATTTTAAAATTAAAAACAAGCATGTTTTATGTTAAAATTAAACTGATAATTGTAAATATTTCTATTATCTATTTTGAAATCTTTTAATTAATGCTTGTATGAATTTTTTGAACAAAATTCTACTATTTATTTTGGAGATCTTTGTTTTAAGATATGCTGATAATGATAAACTTTCAAAGTTGCTTTTGAAGGGCTTAGTAATTTTTTTGAAAAAATAAGAAAAAACACTTTTTAATTAAATGTATTTTTGTCACCACAGTCTATTAGAAAAAGAGTTGGGAAAAAGATTACACTAGCTGGTTAGTAGTTTCTTGTACGAGTTTGGCTAATAATATTTTGAGATGCAGTTGGCAGTAATTATAGCTGGCCAGAAATAGCTAGCTAGCAGAGTAGTCCAGATCAGGACAGAAAACTACCATGAAGATTTAAGACTGCAATGAGGGCAAGTCAAAAAGCTGCTCTAAAATTCACAATGTTGGAGTTTGAATTCACATGGAAAAAAGGGTCAACTTCAAGTGTTTCATAGCTAGAAATGTGGACAAGACAGCTGCTTGCCTGGAACAATCCTAGATAGAAGGGAGATCGCTGCAGACCAATTTATCTGGACTATGCCTATACTGATGAAGACTATAAACCAGTCTGACCAAGAGAATCCCATCAGTTGATGAAGAAGTCATTATACATCTGGCTGTTTATCTATATATGCGAGAAGCACAGATAAGCATATTATATAAAGTGAGTTACTTTTTTTTATAATTTCTTAAAATGACATTTTAACTTGTAACTTAAAATAAAACAAGTAAATAATTTGCTTGAGTCAAACATCTAAAAGTAAGAATCAATTCATAGATGATTTTAAATATATTTTAAAGAAATTGTTTTAATAATTCCCTAAAAATGACATTTAAAAGTATAACTTAAAAGACAAGTAATAATTTGGCTTGGATTAAATATAAAAATAAAGAAGTTAATAGACAATTTTATATATTTTAAAAAAAAGAAAGTAAATAAAATTTTGCTTGAATGAAATGATGGATTCATTAACAATCTTATTTTAAGAAAAAAAGGAGAGATTTTAAATTTAAAGATGTTGATAATTAATTAATCAACAATCTAAGTGACCTCTCAAAAATTGACTTTATTTCTTTTTTAAAAAAAGAAAAAGAAAACTATAATCAGTAAAAAGAAAATTTGATGGCTGATTGGTATTACTTTTTTTTATATAAACAAGTATATGTGATATTTAGGTATATTCAACAAGGAATAAATTATGAAAGATATTTTTAATAACTTTATTGTTTCATCAAATCAAAAATATATGATGTAAATGGCAGTATGTGCATAAATGGCTAAATGCACACACATATATATTAAATATTGTCCTATAAAAAGGAAAATGAATTTTTGCTATTATTAAATTTGTATTATAAAAATGAATTTAATTTATAGTATTTTTATACAACTTAAAATTTTAATCATTTATTTTATTATAAAAATTTAAATAAGTTTAGAAATTATTATTCCACATGTCAGTGTGCACATATATATCAATGTTTGTCAAATGTAACATATATGTAAATCACAATATAATATATTGAATTTTGTTTTTATGTTAATCAATACAAATGTAAAATTTAATCATTTTTTAAATTTTTATTAAATGTCAAAATGTATTCATTGTGTATTATAAAATGCATGTCTATATGCACATCCATATATGTGTTGCATGTAAACCTATTAAGAGGTATTGTAAATCAATGTAATAACTTGAATTTTGTATTAATCATGTAAGCCACAACATGATAGTTTTTATTAGGTTACTCAAAATGAGAAAGTTTATCTGTGTATAGCATTATTCTAGAGACCTTAACTTCATTTTTTTGATACTGTTATTAATAAACTAGTATTTAATCATTAAAATTATTACAGTGACTTAATTCTAAATTGTTTTTAGATTAGAATATCATATTTGCATCATCTCTTGATCACAATAACAGTAATAGGGCATATGTTCTCTGTGATAGATTTGAGCACAATGGTCCAATATGTAAAAGGGAATGTATATTAGTGCAGAGACATTCCAGTATGACATTGTTCTGATTTGGCATGAGGATTATATTAGTCAAATCCCATGCACTGTACTTTAGTTTAGTCTTATTAAAAATTAAGTTTATAATGGCCAGTCATTAATGGTTCTAAGTGGCCAGAGCATTGATGATGATCAGTATGTTTTAATATCCCAGCATTATTGTTTTTATGGTTATATATTCTTCTGAATGAGCACTTAAGCTGGTGCATCCAAATTAATGTTTAAATAATTATCCAACTGACAATGGCTAAATAGTTAGCCTGGTCTACAGGAGACCCACTTCAAATCCAGTTATCAGATTGACTGTTGATTTATTTTGATTGTTTGTCATTCATGATGATGGTTGTTTATTTTGTTTGAGTATTACTAGTACTTATTTATATTTATTGATAATGCTGGTTGATGTATGATTGATTATACTTTTAGTTGCTCTAAGGAAGTAACAGAGCTCATCCCAGAGAGATATTCTTTCTCTCATGCTCTTATAATATATAACATTACTTATATTTTTGTGATACTAAACATTACTTTAATATCTCTTACTTTAATATCTTACTTAAATATTATACTTGGTTGTAAATTTTATATTATATCTTATTTTATTTGTTGATTCTGATTTTTCATCACCCTATGACCACCCTGATTCCCCATCCTGTTATTATATATATATATAAAACAGTATGCTTCATATTTAATATCAGAATTTAGTATATTATATATTATAAAAACTTGGATGCTTTTTGCTTGATTATATAGGAAACAAGTCTTTCTCCATATTTATAAATTATATAATCCCTGTGACCACATTACAAATTTTAATTTTTTTGACAGCTATTTTAAATCTTTGTAAAACTGCTTCAATTAATATTCATGGAACTATTGAACAGAATATTTGGGAAATTGCATTTTAATAACCATATAGATCTTAACTATGATAATGCAACTATTCTTGTCTTTCAGAATCACTAATCAAAAAGCTTGATGTCAAAATCTTTTTTATTGGGTTACAGAGAAGGGTCAATAATTAATAATATGTAGAAAAAGTTCTTTATCTAATCTATGACTTTCACATGACCCTCAACTATCCATGCTGTCTCATACTGCTGACACACTTGATCATACACATGTCATATGAGATAGTGTGGATAGTTGAGGGTTGTGTAAAAGTCTGAGTTCAAACCCTTATATATTACATATTTGAATATAGGTATGAAAAAGCCTGTAGTGCAGAAAAAATTCATATATTATATATTTTACATAAAAGTCAATTGTGTCAAAAAACCATGTATGAGTCTTTTTGAGAAATATTATATAACCAGATTTTATGACAGTATAAGTCAATAATTCCTATAACAACATATTTTCTAATTCTTTTATAGATGAATGGATTTCCATTTGTCACCATGATTAAATTTTGAGATATATTATCATTTATATATTATAGTTTGAGTTATATTAGATCTATTTGACTGATCTCTTCTATCTAGATAGACTAGTCCCCGCCTCACCAAGTATAATATTTTTCACAATTTTACTAAAAATCTGGGCTGACAATTTAGAAAATTGATGCCAAATAGAGGAACACTAAATATTCTGCCAAATGACTTAATTTTTTTGAATTGACAAAATAACATTAACTAATCCAAGAGTATTTTTTGTTGATGTTTTTAGAATATTGCATGATAAAAGGTCCTGTTCTCAATAAATAATTATTCATATATTTACTAATGTGTGCTATTGTTATAATGATTTTACAGGAATAAGATGCATAGCTTGCCAAAAGACTTTTGGGAATAGAATTAACTATTTTAAATTTAAGTTCTGAGTGGCATTTAATTGGATTGTAAGTAAATAATTTAGTCAAAAATTTATTGATGATTAATTTATTAAGTTTTAAATTTATTTTGGTCATTGTATACTAAAGAATTTAGTTGAGGTAGCTGTAAATATTGATGGAATATTTTTCCTGTCAATATTTGCTATGTTGAAGATTTTTTTTCATAATGCAATTAATTCAGTTATGCTTGAAATTTCTTTTAAGCATTTCTCTGTAATGAAAAATGTCAGAGACTCTTCTAATAAGTATCACAACAACACTGAGTTGTTGCTGGTCTATTTTTTATATAATTTATTAATCTCCATATAAGGATGAAATTTTCATTAATAGTATTAGGTATCCATTTAGCTAGATAATAAAAGTCAACATGATCAAAGCACTTTTGAAATCAATTTTTATTGCAAATTTTTCCCCCACATGTTACAACTTTCAACATAATAGTATGCCAATATTACATGATGAATGTGTCATCAGGAGATAAAAAATGGATAGGTATCAGTTTAGGTGTTAAAAAGTGCTGGAGTCTATTCTAGTAAATATTTTAGTAGATATCTTTTCAACTCTTATAGGTCTTACTTAAGTCATAAATGGACTGATGATATTAGCGTTCTTCACTATCGTAGATAATATATAAAACAGAGGCAAAACTCTTCCTCCAGTAGTATCACCAAATGCAAGCCAGAGTAATCAATGGGTGCAAAAAGTTTTATGCATAAAATTCCTATCTCATCCAATATCCCCAGACTAGTGGCTTTCATCAGTAATGAGCCTTGGAGCTGAGAACACTCCAGCTAGACCTTAGAATCTAATACAGTCAGTTTTTACTCTTTAAATAACTATAAATCTGTGAGTCCAAAATGAAAACACAATAATGTTTTCAATCCAAGCTCATTTGCTTGTATAGTTATATAGATCTGAAACCAATTCAGAATGTATATATTTTGGTGTCTTTGGTTTTTTAATAACCAGCTACTATCATCCTAGGAGCAAGATTGATATTAAACACTGAACGTCACATGATTACCATTTCCTATGCTTACACAAGTTGTTAAAACAGAGGCAAAATGCTACTAGTTTGAGGATATTGGATGAGTAAGCATTAGGTAGGGATTATTTTAATGATTGACTATCTTAGCACCTCACTGAGAATGCCAGTAGCAGAAACTGGTCTGAGGTTGAGGATATTCTACAAGGCTTGTTAAGAGGTTGTTATGTGAGCTTTATATATAACATTTGTAAATACAAGCTTATTAAATTAGGTCATGCAACATCTGACTATTTTTTTTTAATTAGATAGGGATTTTATGCACAAACCTTCTTGCATCCATTAATTACTCTGACTTATGGGTGGCAATATTGAATGGAGAATATTGCCTTTAACAGCTTTGATGTTTACTGGGTAAATGATATATGTTTGTTAAATATTTGTCTATTCTAAATGAATTTATATAAGTATGATGTAATTTTTGAAAATCCTAATGTTATTGCAAGTTTTAGCTTTTCTATTTATTCAATCATGTTGTCAAGGAAAATTAAAAATGATTTTGAAAAATCTGCATTTGTTTCCAATTCCATGATGATTGCTATTATCATGTATAATTATAGATATTAAAAATATTTCCAAATTGTATGATCCACCTGACTTTCCACTAGAATGTTATCTTGTTCTTTTAATGTATGAATTTATCTCTGGTAATATGATTTTGTCTTAGCATACTTCATAGTTAAATAAACCAGGTTATTAGACAAACGAATTATACTTCTATATTTTAGTGACTGCATATTTTCTTGAACATCATATAATTAATTATATTGATGTTTTTATTTTGTTAATTTTTTCGTTTTTGTTAACTGATAATGGAATCTTTTTTCAATGTGTCTGAAATTTATTTCATAAAATATCTTGTAAGGTTTGATGGATTATGACTTGTTATAAATGATTTGATTGGTGGACTGTAAAAATCTCATAAATTTGCTTATTGTATTATGTTTGTTGACCCTCTTAAATTAAAATTGTTAATAATAATATTTACAGATCATAAGCATTCAGTTGTAAATTAAATTGACTACTTTTTTTCTAACATACATAATGAAATTTGTTTCTTTTTTGGTGTTTGGTATTAAACTCAATTATTTTAAAGTCAATGAAAACCATTGATATAGAAGTGACTTTAGGGTTTAGCCACAAATTAGGAAAAAAAAGATCAATCAATATTGATGACTGCTGTTTTTTTAGCAAATATCTTACTGAGGTATACATATTATAAGATAAGAAATACCGATTTTAATTCCTTAAGGAAATGCTGCATTTGGATATTAAAATTGCCCATTATGATACTTAGGTCATGGTTTTTTTGATTGGTAATATTATGTTGGTTGATTATTTCCCCCTCTGGGTTAAATAATATACATAGACAAAAATTTTAATGTTTAAATAGTCAAAGATATGATTATGTATGTTCCTGATATTTCAAGTATTGATATTAATCCAGATATTTTATTCTTTACTGATTAAGGATAGTTGCATTTCTTATAGGGCAATTATTTTAAAAAAGAATGGTATACCAATAGTTAGATATCAATTTAAAAATATTTGTATTAGTGCTGTGAATGAATTTTGCTTCAGTAATTAATTGTCAACATTTCAAAAGATATTCTACTGAAGTATCTGATGAATTTATAAACTTTCAATCAAGTATTTTGCAAAATTTTATTTCATTATTGATCGTTTTTCAATGTGTTGATATTTATGTCCTGAAATGATTGTCTCATCATCAGGGTTTCTGGAATCTTTTTTGTTTTTATGTTTGTCTCATCATCTGGACTAGAGAATTCTTACTTTTTGTGTGTGTTTTTCTTTTAAAGAATTGATTTGTCTTTCTTTTGAAAACAGTTAATCCTCTTCTTCAGAGGATAGTTTAGAATTTTCTTATTTCAATTGGATATGAAAGTGGATGAATTGATATTGTTTTGAAATCTTTGGATTTTTTGTTTAAATATTTCTTTTGAATTCTTATAGCATTAGACAAATTGTTATTATCAAATTGCTCCAATCTTCTGAACTTTCACTGCACTCTAACATCATGGCATCATTGTTCTCAATATGAGACTCTGTACTGATATTTCCTTTAGATGAATTAAGTAGCATAGGGTAACTATATTCAATTTTATCAAGGCAATCATGAGTAAAACATTTACTCATTGGGCATTTGGATACAATTTGTCCTGGCCTGCAGCATTTAAATAGCCAGGTAATCTTCCATACTGTACATGAGAATCTATCAATCATAACTGTGTATGGTATGTCTTCAGCTGTTTTATCTCCCCTCCCCCACACCTTTTAAACAAAAATCAAAACTATTTGTTTGTTTAGTTTTATTATCCATTTTAGTCATTCTACATTTTAATTCAAGGTCAGTTGTGTCATTCTGTATTGCTTTAGAAAATATTTGGTCAAATTATATAGGTGTTTGTATTATTTCCAATCAATGTTTGAATAAGATTTTAAACTTTTATTTTATTTTCTAATGTTAAATTTATGATTACTAAAAAGTCTTTTGAAAATAAAAAAGAAATGAACTTGATTTTATCAATTAGACCTACTTTATTTTAAAAAAATCAATATAATCTGAATATGAAGGATGAACAAATAATTTCTCAGTCACTGTATATCAGATCATACTAATAGTTATTTAGTTTTTTTTAATGTGGTCACATTAATTTGAGGTTTCTGTTATTGTTTTTTTCAATTTGTACTGGGTGTGGTCAGACAGTTTTCTTTATCATCTGTCATTCTATTATCATAAGAAACTGTTATTTCTTTATTAATTCTTTGCATTTGGTCATTTCATTTTCAAATGTATCTCAACTGTTGTTGTGACTTTTCACTGTCTATAATCATGCTCTTTGTTGACATAATTGCTATTTTTGTCTTCAATTTCTACAGCATGTTTTCTCACCCTCTTCTATGTGATTAATATTACTGTTTTTGTAATTAATATTTTTTTTTGATGGGTTTATTTTGTTGTTGATGCTTTTGACATTTGTAAAATTTTCTAAGGGGTATTTAAAAATATGTTGATATACTTGGTCAATGATTAAGTACAAAAATTTAAAAAAAATTATTTATACTTATGGAGCCAATTTCAACCATTTCTAGCAAATAGCATCACCTAACTGAACCTAGGAAGTTGATATGCTAGCGAATAATAACTAAATATTAATTATCTGATTTAATATTAAGCTTTTTTAAGATCTGTAAATAATTGCAAGGTTCAGCTGATCAAGTCTTAAACTCCCAAGTCATAGGATTCTATAAAACTCTTTTGAGTGGTTAAGATATTGGCCTTTATGTTTATAATCTGGAATTGAATCTAAGTTGCATAAACTTAAAAAAAAGGAATTCCATCACAAAAACAGACATAGAATATTTATCTCCAAATAGTCAGCTTATAGTTAATTGAACTAGTTATCCAATAGTGGCCAATAATGGATATCTTATCAATTCTCTACGATAGGATAAACATACCAATTTAATTTTGGCTACATCCAATTGCAACTATACTTTGATGCAATTCCCATTACTGATAGGAAAGATGTTTTACTCTTACTAATATTGAGCCTAGAGTTATCTTTATTTTAATAAAAAAAAAATAATTATATTTAAAGAAACTAATGCAAAGTATGAAAATACTCCCCCTCCTAAATTTTTAAAAACAAATTTAGGGATCTAAGCATTAGAGCAGTGGTGCCCAACCTTTCACTTGACGCGAGCCAGTTGAGAATTTAAAAAAATTTGGGGAGCCACAATTATATATTACATTTTTCATATTACATTTATAAACATGGTACTTGGGTACTAAACCTGCAATGTAGGGAGATAGGTGGGGGGGGGACGGCCTATTCACATTGGTATCAATCCGCCGTTTCTAATGTGGCCAAAATAACGTGTACACGGATCTTTCTCGATGAAAACATCAATATATACAGCAAAATATATATGTGTACACGAATCTATCTCGATAAAAACAACTATTTACAGCACTAAACATCAATATATTGTGCCCTTGTCTGTAGGTCATAGGTCGGTAGAAAGGTCAAATGTGAAAAAAAAATTTAAATTTTAAGTTATATTTAGGTGATATAAAAGTAATAATAGTTTTGTAATACAATTTTAAGCTAAAATACCTAACAGATCATAGTGTAATAAAGTATTTTTAAAAGTAAACAGTTAAATAAAGTGTTAATATCAT